>SJYA01001170.1:72051-177146 GCA_006410615.1 Neotragus moschatus | reverse complement strand
ACCACAGTTCAAAAGCATCAATTCTTCGGCGCTCATCCTTCTTCATAGTCCAACTCTCACATCCATATATGACCACTGGAAAAACCATAGCCTTGACTAGACAGACCTTAGTCGGCAAAGTAATGTCTCTGCTTTTTAATATGCTGTCTAGGTTGGTCATAACTTTTCTTCCAAGGAGTAAGCGTCTTTTAATTTCATGGCTACGTCACCATCTGCAGTGATTTTGGAGCCCAGAAAAATATAGTCTGACACTGTTTCCACTGTTTGCCCATCTATTTCCCATGAAGTGATGGGACCGGATGCCATGGTCTTCGTTTTCTGTATGTTGAGCTTTAAGCCAACTTTTTCACTCTCCTCTTTAGGTGTGAATGGGTTACCTTAATTAATTAAAAGAAAAAACCTTGGTTGGATAAAAGTACAAACTATGTGAAGTAAATGTCTAAGAGAAATAATCCAGCATAAATGAATATGAAGGAAAGAAATGCTAATAAAACAGAAAAGAGTGTAGTTTTGAATTCAGATGAAATAGAATTCAAGGCCAAAGCGTTTAATATAAAAAGAAAGGGGTATGTCATGCTGAAGACAGGATAACCAAGGATCATTTTACTGCATTTAAAGCACCACTTGTAAATATACAGAGCCAGAACATGGCAGAACTACACACAGAAAAACACCAGGTCCTCAGTGTCCTAGTGTGCAATTCTGACAAAACTCTCATAGAAAAAACCGAGTAAAAGAGGATTTGAGTAAAATAAGTCATGAGCTTAGTCTAGCCACCCTTCTACTCAACTGACAGAGATAAACATTCTTTTAACCAGAAACGGAATGTCCTGAAAAACTGACCTGTGCAATGACATAAGGGAAGCTTATTCAGCTGCAAAAGCTGCTGTTACTTAGGCTGATTGAAATGCAATAGAAACAGAAATCAACAAAACATCTTAATAGCTCTTGATTAAAGCAGACATTAACATATATAACGTGTGAACTATTTATGTCTAAGTGATCACAGACGTACCATATCACAGAATCTTTTTCTGCAACAGCAGTACTCAAAGGAACAGGTGGGCCTTATATGCACTTGTTAGAAAAGATTGAAAATAAAGGAAAATAAACTTTCAAATCAAGAAACTACTTAAAAACCATTAAAAAATCCAAAAAAGTAGAATGACGTAATTAAAACTAAAGTAGAAATGACTGAATACACGCAGGAGCAATGCATCTGACCCTCGAAATTGCTTCGACAGACGAGGAGACGGAAGAGGACGGCTCAGGAGAGTAAAGCTGTGTGCCGACTCCTCCATAGGCGCAAAGGCAGAGCACCTGAGGAGCATGTCATGTGGAGCAGAGGCCCGAGGGCTGTGCAGACGATGGGGCGCTGGCCACACAGTCGCCNTCGAAATTGCTTCGACAGACGAGGAGACGGAAGAGGACGGCTCAGGAGAGTAAAGCTGTGTGCCGACTCCTCCATAGGCGCAAAGGCAGAGCACCTGAGGAGCATGTCATGTGGAGCAGAGGCCCGAGGGCTGTGCAGACGATGGGGCGCTGGCCACACAGTCGCCGCAGGCCTCACCATCATCCTGCCTCTGCTGCGCCTCAGCGTGTTTTCCCGGCCCTGCCTGCTTCTCCCTCTTTCCTCCCCAATAGTTGTGTATGTGTGCGTGCTGAGTCTCTGTAGTCGTGTCTGACTCTTTGCAACCCCATGGACTGTAGCCTGCCACGCTCCTCTGTCCATGGGGTTCTCCAGGCAGGAATACTGGAGTGGGTTGTCCTGTCCTCCTCCAGGGGATCTTCCCAACCCAGGGATCGAACCTGGGTCTCCTACATCTCCTGCACTGGCAGGTGGGTTCCTTACCACTGTAATTGTGCATATACCTATTTATTTTTTTTACTTTTCCGACAATATATCTTCTGAATATATTTGTTTTGTGAGTCTCTTGGCCTTGTCGTCTAATTTGTCTTTTCTTTAGTTTCACATTTCTTCTTTCTGTCTAGATGTTTCTGTGAAAGTGTACTTTTCCCACTTTTGTTTTTAACCTTTTTTTTCTCTATTTCTCTCTTCATTAAAAATATCAAAATATGTAGATATTATGTTTCTATTAACAGAATGTGTTACGTGTTCTTAATTTTAAATTATGATGAACAGAACATTTTTATAGTGTCATAGTTTAAATTTAACTGAGTTTTTATTTTTTTTTAGTTAGCAAATTTGGGACTTCCCTGGTGGTCCAGTGGTTAAGACTCTGTGATTCCGATGCTGGGGGTGTGGGTTTGATCTCTGATCCAGGAACTAAGACCCCACATGCCTTGAGCCATGGCCAAAACAAACAGTTTAGCGAATTCACCTCGGCAGCATATTAAGAGCCATCCCAGGCATGCAAGTAGGCGTCAGCTTTAGAAACAATCTACCACTTTAAACCACCGCTTTCCTAGAGCACAAGAGAAACCACACAATTATTTTCACAGAGAACAAAACACTATTGAAAATGCTCAACACACGNTGAGAGGGATTGGGGGCAGGAGGAGAAGGGGACGACCAAGGATGAGATGGCTGGATGGCATCACTGACTCGATGGGCATGAGTCTGAGTGAACTCAGGGAGTTGGTGATGGACAGGGAGGCCTGGCGTGCTGCTATTCATGGGGTCGCAAAGAGTCGGAGATGACTGAGCAACTGAACTGAAGTGAACTGAACTATGTGATATCAATATGTTGGGGGAGATGAAGCATTCTATAATCTTATGAGTAGGTCTCAGTCTTCCTGACAGCCTGTACCTTTGACTATGAACTTAACCAGTGATTTTCAGTCCCCTCACCGGCATCTTTGGTGGGACAAGATGGCCAGAGTGAACTAAAGTTGGGTGTTTTCCTTCTCCCACATGGAAGGCTAGATGAATCTCATGCTCATACTCAGCTGCTTCAGTCGTGTTGGCTCTTTGCAGTCCTATGGACTGTAGACTTGCAGGCTTTTCTGTCCGTGGGCTTTTCCCAGCAAGAACACTGGTGTGGGTTGCCATTTCCTGCTCCAATGCATGAAAGTGAAAAGTGAAAGGGAATTCGNAAGGCTAGATGAATCTCATGCTCATACTCAGCTGCTTCAGTCGTGTTGGCTCTTTGCAGTCCTATGGACTGTAGACTTGCAGGCTTTTCTGTCCGTGGGCTTTTCCCAGCAAGAACACTGGTGTGGGTTGCCATTTCCTGCTCCAATGCATGAAAGTGAAAAGTGAAAGGGAATTCGCTCAGTGGTGTCTGACTCTTTGCGACCCCATGGACTGCAGCCCACCAGGCTCCTCCGTCCATGGGATTTTCTAGGCAAGAGTACTGGAGTGGGGTGCCATCACCTTCTCTGCCCTGAAGCTGTGCATTTCCATTTATCCCTATAGAAATTAGAGTCAGCTGTGAGAAGAGGGTTACATAGATCAGCTAGGCTGAGATAAAACACCTGTAGGTTGGAGTCTAGTTAATAGTTTCTCTTGAGGGGAAACCTTGTTAAGAAGGACAGAATGCTCTGGGGTGTTTCAAAATGGTGGATCTTTCCTGCTTCTTGCAGTAGTGGCAGGGGATTTTTCTCCAGTTTTCTTTGTGAGAACCTGGCGCAAATCTAGAAGGTAGAACCTCCCGAAGTTCACCCCACCCCATGAATGAGTTCTCCAGAGTTCGTTATTCTCAGAGTTGTCTACCCTGACCCTCCTAACCAATTCAGTTCTGACTTCTCCATCATGGCATGGATTCCTGCAGAGGTTTCAGCTTGTGGATTTCTGCTTTGGTAAGTTGTGGTTCTTTGTACTTACTTGCTGATCTCTTCAATTTTGGTGGCAGTGATTTGCCTTGTGACATCACTTCTCTTGGTTAAGTTGGGACTTCTGGCAAGTATTTCTCACCTACACAGTTTTGTTATAAAATGTCATTTTGTATTATCTATTTGCACTAGAAAGATAGGTTAAAGCTGTGCTAAAACTTGAAGCAGTTAGGATGCTTTAGGTTGCAAATAACATAAAACTCAAATTGAAAAAGGCCTTAAGAATAACATTTATTATTTTGGACAAGAAGCAGCCTAAAAGTAGGATGATAATTACAGAGTATTTTAGTTGAGAAGTTTACAAGGTCTTCAAGTGCCCAAGTTCTATCTTTGGGCTTTATTACTTTCAAGATGAAGTTTTTGTCCTCAAACTGTAACAATGTCAGTATCTTGTCTGTGATACTGTACTCGAATTCTGAAAGATCATAGGACAGAAATTTTGAGACAACTGGGCAAAGAGTATGATAGATTTCTCTGTATTATTTCTTACAGTCCCAGGAACCTACAATTTGAAATATGAAGTTTAATAAAAATAAAATAAAACCTGGGAAGTGCAGTAGTTTAATATTATTAGACAGTAAATGCTTATCAGAGAGTACTGGAAGATGTGAATAAAGAAACTGGTATCAGGGAGCCTGGAGGGGCTTAAAGTTTATGGTAGAAAGTTTGGATTTCATCTTGCCAGTGATGTTACACCATTGTGTTAGTTTTATATTGCCAGTGTAACAAATGATTATAAATGTAATGGCCTAAAATAACACAAATTTATTATCTTACGATTCTGTAGGTCAGCAGTCTAAAGTGGTTTCACTGAGCTACAATTAAAGTGTCCACAGGGCTGTGTGTGTATATTTTTTCTGGTGGTTATAAAAGAAAATCTGTCCCTTCAGTTTTTGCTACTGCTGGAGACTGCCTGAATTCCTTGGCAACTAATCCCCTTCTCCGTTTGCAAAGCCAAGCTTGTGGCATCGACAGGTGTGCCTGACTCTGGCCCTCCTCCTTTACTCTTAACTTATGAGGGTCAGGATAATCTCATCTCAAGATAGTTGATTACACTAGCAAAAGCTCTTTTGCCATAAAAGGTAGCATATTTACTGGTTCTAGGAATTAGGATATGGAGATGTGTTATATATGGGTATTATGCATAGACACTTATTGCACATAACTTGTAAGACAGCTAAAAGAATTCAAGATTAAAACTGAGTACACTTAACATTAGGTGTTTAAGCAAAACATGTCTGCAGTTGTGTGTAGTGATGTGATTTCCCTGTTCCCCTAAGTCTTCCAATGCTGGACTCAAAGTAGAAAAACATAGCGCTCTATTTATTATTGCTCTATATTGATATATTATAGTAGATACTGGATATTCTTTTAGTGACTCCTGGGGCATTTGTCTTCTATTTTTCTGTGTTCCAATTTTTGTTGCCCCTTCAAAATGGGAATTATTTCAAAGATTCCCAGCATGTAAGATGTGCACATCAGTAGGTTTAATAATGTCTAATTCTCTTGGTCCTCTTCAGACAAGATCCATGCTTCAACGGTTTGTCCCCTATGAGACCATTGCATTGAAAAGGCTGGTGTTCCCTAATTCTCACTGGCTTTTTTACTCTGAAGCTTCATTCAGAAAAGTACATGCCAATTCTGGTGGATTAATCTGTTCTATCTTGCTTAGGTAGTTATTAATAACAAAGCTAAAAACATTCTAGTGCAGAGCAAATTTTACTGTAATTAAGTTGTTCAAAGTGAAAGAATTCTGTATGACTTTTACTTACCTTTGTCTTTAGTCAGAGAAAACAGTAATCTTGCTGAAATTTTCGGTGTGTAGTCTATCAGTTCGTCTCCTCTTTCATCTCTGGAGGTGAAATATTCATAGACCTGACTTTAAACATTGTTCTTTAGAGATTTGTACAAAGGACTTATATAGTCGAATTTATAATTTAGAAATATGACTTTTACTGCATTGTGAAGAATGTGTGATTTGTGGAGAAGAAATGACTTGCTTTAATCTTAGTTGGTTTTTCCTAAGTATTTTCCTAGTCAGTGAGATTAAAGCTCATATGAGATTGTCCTCAGATATTACTTAACATGGAGAGATTGTCCTCAGATATTACTTAACATGGAGAGATATTAGTTAAAGTAACATAGGCATGCATTATATTAACTTAGTGTGTTAAGTGTTCGATGCAAAGGATTTCTTCAGAGCTACTTGATCAGAAAATGGGAAAGCAAACTAAGTTGTCTCCATGGCTTACCCAACTATCCTGCCATTTCATGAAATTTTAATGAAGTTAACAATACATTGTAAATGAGTTCAGCATTACTACTGAAGTAGCAAAAAGAGGTAGAAATGGGAAATGCAAAGCCAGTGAAATTAACACTTAAAACAGCAGTCAATGAAAGTATCATTCAGAATTTCAATATATGCTAGGCTTCTAGATAAGAATTTCATCAAGCAGAGCTCCTAAAAATTTTGGCAACAGTTTCTGAGTACTTGAAAGAAACACTGGTATCAACNCACAAGCTGGAATCAAGATTGCCGGGAGAAATATCAATAACCTCAAATATGCAGATGACACCACCCTTATGGCAGAAAGAGAAGAGGAACTAAAAATCCTCTTGATGAAAGTGAAAGAGGAGAGTGAAAAAGTTGGCTTAAAGCTCAACATTCAGAAAACGAAGATCATGGCATCTGGTCCCATTACTTCATGGTAAATAGATGGGAAAACAGTGGAAACAGTGTCAGACTTTATTTTTCCGGGCTCCAAAATCACTGCAGAGGGTGACTGCAGCCACAAAATCAAATGACACTTACTCCTTGGAAGAAAAGTTATGACCAACCTAGATAGCATGTTCAAAAGCAGAGATATTACTTTGCCGACTAAGGTCTGCCTAGTCAAGGCTACGGTTTTTCCAGTGGTCATGTACGGATGTGAGAGTTGGACTGTAAAGAAGGCTGAGCGCCCAAGAATTGATGCTTTCGAACTGTGGTGTTGGAGAAGACTCTTGAGAGTCCCTTGGACTGCAAGGAGATCCAACCAGTCCATTCTGAAGGAGATCAGCTCTGGGATTGCTTTGGAAGGAATGATGCTGAAGCTGAAACTCCAGTCCTTTGGCCACCTCATGCAAAGAATTGACTCATTGGAAAAGACTCTGATGCTGAGAGGGATTGGGGGCAGGAGGAGAAGGGGACGACCAAGGATGAGATGGCTGGATGGCATCACTGACTCGATGGGCATGAGTCTGAGTGAACTCAGGGAGTTGGTGATGGACAGGGAGGCCTGGCGTGCTGCTATTCATGGGGTCGCAAAGAGTCGGAGATGACTGAGCAACTGAACTGAAGTGAACTGAACTATGTGATATCAATATGTTGGGGGAGATGAAGCATTCTATAATCTTATGAGTAGGTCTCAGTCTTCCTGACAGCCTGTACCTTTGACTATGAACTTAACCAGTGATTTTCAGTCCCCTCACCGGCATCTTTGGTGGGACAAGATGGCCAGAGTGAACTAAAGTTGGGTGTTTTCCTTCTCCCACATGGAAGGCTAGATGAATCTCATGCTCATACTCAGCTGCTTCAGTCGTGTTGGCTCTTTGCAGTCCTATGGACTGTAGACTTGCAGGCTTTTCTGTCCGTGGGCTTTTCCCAGCAAGAACACTGGTGTGGGTTGCCATTTCCTGCTCCAATGCATGAAAGTGAAAAGTGAAAGGGAATTCGCTCAGTGGTGTCTGACTCTTTGCGACCCCATGGACTGCAGCCCACCAGGCTCCTCCGTCCATGGGATTTTCTAGGCAAGAGTACTGGAGTGGGGTGCCATCACCTTCTCTGCCCTGAAGCTGTGCATTTCCATTTATCCCTATAGAAATTAGAGTCAGCTGTGAGAAGAGGGTTACATAGATCAGCTAGGCTGAGATAAAACACCTGTAGGTTGGAGTCTAGTTAATAGTTTCTCTTGAGGGGAAACCTTGTTAAGAAGGACAGAATGCTCTGGGGTGTTTCAAAATGGTGGATCTTTCCTGCTTCTTGCAGTAGTGGCAGGGGATTTTTCTCCAGTTTTCTTTGTGAGAACCTGGCGCAAATCTAGAAGGTAGAACCTCCCGAAGTTCACCCCACCCCATGAATGAGTTCTCCAGAGTTCGTTATTCTCAGAGTTGTCTACCCTGACCCTCCTAACCAATTCAGTTCTGACTTCTCCATCATGGCATGGATTCCTGCAGAGGTTTCAGCTTGTGGATTTCTGCTTTGGTAAGTTGTGGTTCTTTGTACTTACTTGCTGATCTCTTCAATTTTGGTGGCAGTGATTTGCCTTGTGACATCACTTCTCTTGGTTAAGTTGGGACTTCTGGCAAGTATTTCTCACCTACACAGTTTTGTTATAAAATGTCATTTTGTATTATCTATTTGCACTAGAAAGATAGGTTAAAGCTGTGCTAAAACTTGAAGCAGTTAGGATGCTTTAGGTTGCAAATAACATAAAACTCAAATTGAAAAAGGCCTTAAGAATAACATTTATTATTTTGGACAAGAAGCAGCCTAAAAGTAGGATGATAATTACAGAGTATTTTAGTTGAGAAGTTTACAAGGTCTTCAAGTGCCCAAGTTCTATCTTTGGGCTTTATTACTTTCAAGATGAAGTTTTTGTCCTCAAACTGTAACAATGTCAGTATCTTGTCTGTGATACTGTACTCGAATTCTGAAAGATCATAGGACAGAAATTTTGAGACAACTGGGCAAAGAGTATGATAGATTTCTCTGTATTATTTCTTACAGTCCCAGGAACCTACAATTTGAAATATGAAGTTTAATAAAAATAAAATAAAACCTGGGAAGTGCAGTAGTTTAATATTATTAGACAGTAAATGCTTATCAGAGAGTACTGGAAGATGTGAATAAAGAAACTGGTATCGGGGAGCCTGGAGGGGCTTAAAGTTTATGGTAGAAAGTTTGGATTTCATCTTGCCAGTGATGTTACACCATTGTGTTAGTTTTATATTGCCAGTGTAACAAATGATTATAAATGTAATGGCCTAAAATAACACAAATTTATTATCTTACGATTCTGTAGGTCAGCAGTCTAAAGTGGTTTCACTGAGCTACAATTAAAGTGTCCACAGGGCTGTGTGTGTATATTTTTTCTGGTGGTTATAAAAGAAAATCTGTCCCTTCAGTTTTTGCTACTGCTGGAGACTGCCTGAATTCCTTGGCAACTAATCCCCTTCTCCGTTTGCAAAGCCAAGCTTGTGGCATCGACAGGTGTGCCTGACTCTGGCCCTCCTCCTTTACTCTTAACTTATGAGGGTCAGGATAATCTCATCTCAAGATAGTTGATTACACTAGCAAAAGCTCTTTTGCCATAAAAGGTAGCATATTTACTGGTTCTAGGAATTAGGATATGGAGATGTGTTATATATGGGTATTATGCATAGACACTTATTGCACATAACTTGTAAGACAGCTAAAAGAATTCAAGATTAAAACTGAGTACACTTAACATTAGGTGTTTAAGCAAAACATGTCTGCAGTTGTGTGTAGTGATGTGATTTCCCTGTTCCCCTAAGTCTTCCAATGCTGGACTCAAAGTAGAAAAACATAGCGCTCTATTTATTATTGCTCTATATTGATATATTATAGTAGATACTGGATATTCTTTTAGTGACTCCTGGGGCATTTGTCTTCTATTTTTCTGTGTTCCAATTTTTGTTGCCCCTTCAAAATGGGAATTATTTCAAAGATTCCCAGCATGTAAGATGTGCACATCAGTAGGTTTAATAATGTCTAATTCTCTTGGTCCTCTTCAGACAAGATCCATGCTTCAACGGTTTGTCCCCTATGAGACCATTGCATTGAAAAGGCTGGTGTTCCCTAATTCTCACTGGCTTTTTTACTCTGAAGCTTCATTCAGAAAAGTACATGCCAATTCTGGTGGATTAATCTGTTCTATCTTGCTTAGGTAGTTATTAATAACAAAGCTAAAAACATTCTAGTGCAGAGCAAATTTTACTGTAATTAAGTTGTTCAAAGTGAAAGAATTCTGTATGACTTTTACTTACCTTTGTCTTTAGTCAGAGAAAACAGTAATCTTGCTGAAATTTTCGGTGTGTAGTCTATCAGTTCGTCTCCTCTTTCATCTCTGGAGGTGAAATATTCATAGACCTGACTTTAAACATTGTTCTTTAGAGATTTGTACAAAGGACTTATATAGTCGAATTTATAATTTAGAAATATGACTTTTACTGCATTGTGAAGAATGTGTGATTTGTGGAGAAGAAATGACTTGCTTTAATCTTAGTTGGTTTTTCCTAAGTATTTTCCTAGTCAGTGAGATTAAAGCTCATATGAGATTGTCCTCAGATATTACTTAACATGGAGAGATTGTCCTCAGATATTACTTAACATGGAGAGATATTAGTTAAAGTAACATAGGCATGCATTAT
This sequence comes from Neotragus moschatus, assembly GCA_006410615.1. NCBI lineage: Eukaryota > Metazoa > Chordata > Mammalia > Artiodactyla > Bovidae > Neotragus > Neotragus moschatus. The sequence continues at coordinate 166,919 of SJYA01001170.1, read as the reverse complement.
ATTAACTTAGTGTGTTAAGTGTTCGATGCAAAGGATTTCTTCAGAGCTACTTGATCAGAAAATGGGAAAGCAAACTAAGTTGTCTCCATGGCTTACCCAACTATCCTGCCATTTCATGAAATTTTAATGAAGTTAACAATACATTGTAAATGAGTTCAGCATTACTACTGAAGTAGCAAAAAGAGGTAGAAATGGGAAATGCAAAGCCAGTGAAATTAACACTTAAAACAGCAGTCAATGAAAGTATCATTCAGAATTTCAATATATGCTAGGCTTCTAGATAAGAATTTCATCAAGCAGAGCTCCTAAAAATTTTGGCAACAGTTTCTGAGTACTTGAAAGAAACACTGGTATCAACTTGCTGACATCGTTTTAAATTCTTCCTTCAAAAGCTGAATAGAAATCATTACCTTTACCATCATTACTTTGTAACTATTTGACATGATTTATCCCTGAATGTCAAAGAGCTTTAGTATAATACCTTATCAAAAATTTAATAATTTCCTAGCATCTTGGGATAATATAGAGTTTTCTTCAAGTCAAATGCAGTGTGAATGGCAGAGAAAAAAATGAAAAATCACTTCTTTGTTCCCAGGTCCCTGAGCTAATATGTATTAATATACGCTCTTTTGGGCAGTGCAAAAATTATCTGCCCACTACCAGATTAGGGCTTCCCCAATGGTTCAGTGGTAAAGAATCTGCCTGCAATGCAGGAGACATGGGTTCAATCCTTGAGCCAGGAAGATCCCCTGGAGAAGGAAATGGCAATCCACTACAGAATTCTTGCCTGGGAAATCCCATGGATAGAGGAGCCTGGTGGGCTATAGTCCAAATGGTCTCAAAGAGTTGGACACAACTGAAAAAATGAGCATTACTATATTATAAGATGTTTCTATACTTGCAAGAGGGTATAATTTATAACTGAGTTACTAATTAGAGCTTATCTAGAGGAGAAGGTAAAGAACTAGTGAAGGAACAACAGAACCTTATCTCATCTACAATTGCGGGAAGATTTGGAAAAGAGAGAAAGACATGATGTAGAAGGGAAGCTAATAGATACCTTTGGTTAACTGAATGTTGTCATGTCTAGCTACAGAAGTTCTAATAGGAAAGCAACATGGAGACATGCTTCAGTCCAATGTTGAGAAAAATAGAAATATCCAGTGATGAACTTTGTTGCCTTCTTAGCGGTTAGCTTCCATCACTGATGTTTTGAAGTAAAAGCTGGATTACCATTTTTCCAATATGTGTTAAAATAATGGTGTGCTTTGTACATGAGAGTAGATTAGAGGAATACGCTTCTGTTTTATATTTTCATGATTACTTAATATAACAAAGGACGATGCTAAGGTAACCAACTGCCCAGTGAAGGGTATAACAGCTGGATGCCCCAAGAGGAAAGTCTATCAAGATTGACAGCAAACAAATCTAGTCGAGGTCAAAGAGAACCCAAGACTGGCTCTAGTTATTCATGGCAAGTTATTCTCCGTTTGTACAAAAATATCTCAAAAATACATTCCAAGCCATGATTACAACTCTTTATATTGATCTTGCTTTTATCATGTACACTTTTAAACATCTTAATGTTCCATATCTTTCTCCTTTATGCTGAACAAACCAGTGCTTTAAGAATACTAGATGTATTAGGGTAACTTGTAGTATATTCAAAATAATGATTCAAACAGTTTACTCCTATTTTTTGTTCTGGGGGAATGTTCTGAATGTGTTTCATAGATCCTGTTCTTGGAAGATTCTCTCTGAAGAACTTTTCTTTGCATTTTAGTGGAATTTACATATTGGCAGTACTCGCTCCAACATGGAAGAGCTACCATGAAAGTAACGAATTTTGTAATTCCTTTAAGAATTTAAGGAAGGACATACCAGTGATCAGACATACTGCTTTTGACTTCCCTGGTGGCTCAGAGATTAAAGCGTCTGCCTCCAATGCGGGAGACCTGGGTTTGATCCCTGGGTCAAGAAGATCCCCTGGAGAAGGAAAGAGCAATCCACTCCAGTATTCTTGCCTGGAGAATCCCATGGACTGAGGAGCCTGGTGGGCTGCAGTCCACGGGGTCACAAAGAGTCGGACACGACTGAGTGACTTTACTACCAGTAATATTTTTAATTGGGAATTTAGTTGCTTTACGGCCATGTTAATTTCTTCTGTACAGAAAAGTAAATCAGCTACAGATACACATATATCTCCTCTTTATCACCACAGAGCATTGAGTAGAGTGCCCTCTTCTATAAAGTAGGTTCTCCTTAGTTACCTGTTTTATACAGAGTAACATATATATGTCAGTCTCAGTCTCCCATCTCATCCCACTCACCCCCTTTCCTCCTTGGTATCCATAGATTTGTTCTTTATGTCTGTGTCTCTATTTCTGTTTTGCAAATAGGTTCAACTATACCATTTTTCTAGATTCCACATATATGCATTAAAATGACATTTATTTTTCTCTTCTTTTTATTGGAAGCTGTTTGAGTGACCTGTGAACCCCAAGTACTGGAAGTGTTGGTTAGGAACTCTTTAAATCAGTGAGATCCCAAACTGGGTATTATTGCTGAAATTTAAAAACACAATGAATTGCTTAAGTTAAATTAATGGAATGTTTCAGTGACTAAGAAATAAAATGATATTCTAGAGTTTCTTTATGTGTAAAGATACATACATATATCATGTACATACACACATGCACACAAATAGTAACTACTATTACTAAACTTATGCCAATAATAAATTCCAGTTATGATATCCATTAATTAATCGCCTTAATCAGGCTGTGAGAATTTCCACATCATGTATCTGTATTCCTTCATAAAATTTTTTGAATTATCCAGTTCAGCGAGGTCTAAGGATCCTTTACTTCCAATGGTAAATATTTTTTTTCTCCCACCTTTTTCTGTAATGAATGTTTTTGCACATTAAGACATTTAAAATACATTAAATTCTCATTTCATTACTGAGTCTGGCTCTTACCTTGGGCCTTAAATGTACATATGCTCAACTTATTTAAGAACATCTATATCCTTCAATATCCCTTTTCTAAAGCATGCTTCCTGTTTGTCCAGTGAGAACTGGCAGTAAAGAAGCTTTTTTCTTTTTTTCTCTCACTCTATCTCATTTGAAAGACTTGACTTCAATCTTTAGAGTATCCAACAGTGGTGGTAATGGTAGAGGCATGAGTGATTAAACATCTATCTAGCTCTCATCACTGAGGTGTTAATATTTAACCATTAAAAGAGGATTGTGTTTATTGCCAGGTTGATTATACAAGTAGAGGTTATATAATTACTTGCTGAGTGTGTGGTGGAGGTAATGTTTAATCCTGATAGTAAATTGAACCATATGGCCTTTAAATTTTCTGTAATACCTAGGATTATCCAACTGGGTCTGATTTTGCCAGTGTGAAAATTTGAGGCAGAATAGTCCATCTCAATTCTAANTGAGTCTGGGTGTTCTCTGGGAGTTGGTGATGGACAGGGAGGCCTGGCATGCTGCGATACATGGGGTCGTAGTCAGACATGACTGAGCAACTGAACTAATCTGAACTATGGGATTGGATGCCATGATCTTAGTTTTCGAATGTTAAGTTTCAAGCCAACTTTTTCACTCTCCTCTTTCAGTTTTATCAAGATGCTCTTTAGTTCCTCTTTACTTTCTGCCATGAACTTGGTGTCATCTTCATATCTGAGGTTGGTAACATTTCTCTTGGCAATCTTGTTTCTAGCTTGTGCTTCATTCAGCCCAACATTTCACATGATGTACTGGGCAAATAAGCTAAATAAGCAAAGTGACAATATATAGTCTTGACATATTCCTTTCCCAGTTTGGTACAGTTCATTGTTCCATTTCTGGTTCTATTACTTCTTGACATATACACAGATTTCTCAGGAGGCAGATAAGGTGGTCTGGNTCAGCCCAACATTTCACATGATGTACTGGGCAAATAAGCTAAATAAGCAAAGTGACAATATATAGTCTTGACATATTCCTTTCCCAGTTTGGTACAGTTCATTGTTCCATTTCTGGTTCTATTACTTCTTGACATATACACAGATTTCTCAGGAGGCAGATAAGGTGGTCTGGCATTCCCATCTCTTGAAGAATTTTCCACAGGTTTTTGTGATCCACTCAGTCAAGACTTTAGCATAGTCAGTGAAGCAGAAGTAGATTATTTTTGGAATTCTTTCGCTTTTTTGATGAGGTAACAGATGTTGGCAATTTGATCTGTGGTTCCTCTGCCTTGTCTAAATTCAACTTGAACATCTGGAAATCCTTGGTTCATATATTGCTGATGCCTCACTGGAGAATTTTGAGCATTACTTTGCTAGCATGTGAGATAAGTGCAATTGTGCGGTAGTTTGAACATTCTTTGGCATTGCTTTTCTTTGGATTGGAATGAAAACTGACCTTTCCCAGTCCTTTGGCCCCTGCTGAGGTTTCCATATTTGCTGGCATATTGAGTGCAGCACTTTCACAGCATCATCTTTTAGGATTTGAGGTAGCTCAACTGGAATTCCATCACCTCCACTAGCTTTGTTTGTAGTGATGCTTCCTAAGGCCCAATTGACTTCACACTCTAGGATGTCTGGCTCTAGACGAGTGATAACACCATCAAGGTTATCTGAGTCATGAACACCTTTTTTGTATAGTTCTTCTGTGTATTCTTGCCACATTTTCTTCATATCTCCTGCTTCTGTTAGGTCCTTACCATTTCAGTCCTTTATTGTGCCCATCTTTGCATTAAATGTTCTCTTCATATTTCTAATTTTCTTGAAGAGGTCTCTAGTCTTTCCCATTCTATTGTTTTCCTCTATTAATTTGCATTGTTCACTTAAAAAGGCTTTATCTTACCTTGCTCTTCTTTGGAAACTGCTTTTAGATGGCTTTATCTTTCCTTTTCTCCTTTGCCTTTTGCTTTTCCTCATTTCTCAGCTATTTGTAAGGCCTCCTCAAACAACAATTTGCATTTTAATAAGGAAGGATTGTTCAAATTTATCGAGCGATTTTTCTATATTTGATAATATAATTGTATAATTTCATTGTTTCATAATATTTTAAATTGCACTGAATAATTTTGATGCCCTGTTTTCATCCTAAAACCGTATATTTGTTTCTTCTACCTATATAAGTAATAATACCAGTCTTTCTAATGTCATTCTAGTAAATACGTATAAAACCTTTGCTGCAGAGCATATCTGTTATTGGCCAGCCAGAGTTACAGAGACTAGACAGCTGAAGCTGAAAGAGATTGAATGTAGGGAACTGATGATAAACATGTCAAGAGGACAGAGAGATTCACTGGTGGCTTAGTGATGAAGAATCCGCTTGTTAATGTAGGGGATGAAGGTCCAGTCCCTGGCTTAGGAATCTCCCCAGAGAAGGAAATGGCAACCCACTCCAGTATTCACCCTGGAAAATCCCATGTACAGAGGAGCTTGGTGGGCTACAGTCCATGGGGCAGCGAAAGAATCAGACAGGACCTAGCAACTAAATAACAACATGCTCTAGACCTTAACAGTCTGGTCCCTGCTTGCCTCTTGGATACCCACATATCATTCTCAGTATTCTGTTTTTTCTTTATAAAACTCAATTTCTAAAACTTTCAGACAAGAACACACATGTTTATATATATAGACATTATATATACATATAGGTGATATGTTAGTCACTCAGTCCTGTCTGACTCTTTGCTACCCCATAGACTGCAGCATACCAGGCTTCTCTTTCCATCACCAACTCTCAGAGTTAACTCAAACTCATGTGTATTGAGTCGGTGATGCCATTCAACCATTTCATCCTCTGTCGTCCCCTTCTCCTCCTGCCTTCGATCTTTCTCAGCATCCGGGTCTTTTCAAATGAGCCAGCTCTTTGCATCAGGTGGCCAAAGTATTGGAGTTTCAGCTTCAGCATCAGTCCTTTCAATGAATATTCAGGACTGATTTCCTTTAGGATGGACTGGTTGGATCTCCTTGAAGTCCAAGGGACTCTCAAGAGTCTTTTCCAACACCACAGTTCAAAAGCATCAATTCTTTGGCACTCAGCTTTCTTTATACTGTTGCTAAGTCGCTTCAGTCGTGTCCAACTCTGTGTGACCTCATAGACGTCAGCCCACCAGGCACCCCCATCTCTGGGATTCTCCAGGCAAGAACACTGGAATGGGTTGCCATTTTCTTCTCCAATGCATGAAAGTGAAAAGTGAATGTGAAGTCACTTAGTAGTGTCTGACTCTTAGTGACCCTATGGACTGCAGCCTACCAGGCTCCTCCGTCCATGGGATTATCCAGGCAAGAGTACTGGATTGGGGTGCCGTTGCCTTCTCCACAGCTTTCTGTATGGTCCAACTCTTACATCAAAGGTTTTTACTAGAAAAACCTTTGTTGGCAAAGTAATGTCTCTGCTTTTTAATATGCTGTCTAGGTTGGCCATAACTTTTCTTCCAAGGAGCAAGCATCTTTTAATTTCATGGCTGAAGTCACCATGTGCAGTGATTTTGGAGCCCCCCCTCGAAAAAAAAATAATGTCTGTCTCTCTTTCCATTATTTTCCATTGTTTCTCCATCTATTTGCCATGAAGTGATGAGACCAAATGCTATGATCTTAGTTTTCTGTGCATATATATATATATATTTTTTTCTTTCTCTGAAACTCTGATTTTATCCTTTCCTTCAGCAATTAAATTCTAAGACAAGAACACTTAGATTAGGGACTGACACAAAATAGGTATTGACTAAATATGGGTAAAATGAATGTGGACAGCAAACATAGGATAATCGTAGTCTTTATAATCCAGTCTTTCTTGCTTTATTATCCCATAATTGTGTCCACTGTAAAATAAGATATGTCAAAGGGCACATTAAGCTTTTGATGTTTCTGAAGTTTTTCAAATGTTATGAAAGGGTGAGGTAAAAGACATCAAAACAATGAGGAAGTCCTTTATGCCATGGGATCAGGTGCATATTACACAACTTCCACATCTCTCCTCCTCTGCTCTTCCACTGAATTGTATAGCAGTATATGATGTATTTCAGTTCATTATCTTAATTCAGTCTCCAAAATAATCCCGTGACTTAAGGAAATAAGACTTTTCATATCCTTTCTTGTAAACAGATTTGAGGAGATTCAGTGTGAGCTACTCAGCAAAACAGAATTAGTAACAGAACTAGGATTTGAATTTCAAATCTTGTACTCTTTCAAATGTACTACATTGTCTTATCAAAAATGTGTTAACAGGTAGGAAATGCAATCTTTAGTGTATTTCAACTTGTTAACATTATTAAAAAATAATGACTGTGCATGGTCAGGCTATATTTGGACTCCTGTTTCTCACCAAATAAATAGATGTTAGAAGCTGCATCCATTCAATCTCATCATTTGAAATTAATTTTTGATTATTCAGAGAATATCAGTCTAGCTTTAACTGAGGATCAGTCGTGTTCATTTGGAAACTTCAATATCTTATTTTGATTTAAAGCTCTTTCCATCCCATCTTCCCAGAACTGCCTGACTCAATTCTAGCTCTTCAGGAGGAAACTTCTCTGGTGATGGTGCAGCCTAGATTGATAGGGGAAACAAAAGACAAGTCTCGGCCTCTGATTAGGAAGCATTGCCTCTCCTGCAAATTAACTGTCACAAGCTCTCTGCTCATTCCCACTCCCTGTTTGTAAAGGTAGCCAAAGGTTGCTCTTTCATGGAGCGAGTTATGTGCTGTTCCATTACTCTTATTAAGTCCTCTCTCTCTCTTGATACGTTTTCCAGACATAGGATCCCTAGTTTGCTTATGTTACCTTCCTCATTTAGTTTATCTCCTGTCAGAGAGGTCCCATTCTGCCAGAGCTTCTAAGGTCCTGTAGCATCTTGAGGGACATTTGCCCAGTCACTTTCTTGTAAACCAGGACAAATAGTAGAGGTGCAGAATGACTGACCCCATTCCAGGCCACCATCCTCCATGTGCCAGCAAAACCCTGCATTGGCCAAGAGGTTTGAAAAATGTACAGGAAAGATATTCATTAGTTGCCAACCTGGTGGAAAGAGGGTGATTCAGATAAGTGCATTAAAAATTTTTATTGATATATTGTTGACATACAAAATGGTATATACTTAATTTCAACTTGATGTGATGATATATGTATGCATTGTTACAGGATTGCCACAATCAAGCTAATTAGCATGTCTATCACCTTTACATTTTGTGTGTGTTTGTAAGTGTTGAGAAGATGTCAGATATACATTCACAGATTTCAGATACACAGTACAATACATCTAGTACCTATTTATCTTGCATAACTGAAAATTTGTATCCCTTCACCAACATCACCCCATGTCCCCCTCTCCCTAAGTCCTGGCATCTATCATTTAAACTCTGATTCCATGAGGTGGGCAATTTCAGATTTCACAAATAAATGAGATCATGCACTGTTTCCATTACTGTGTCTTGTTTACTTTGCTTAGCGTAACGTCTTCCAGCTTCATTCATGTTATTACAGATGGTAGGTTTTTCTTCTTTTTTAGAGATAAATAATATATGTTTATATGTATTATATATATGTGTGTGCATACATGTATATATGTGTATGTGTGTATACGTGTGTGTATATATATATATATATATATTTCTTTATCCATTTGTCCTTCAAGACATATTTTCTTATTGATTCCTTCAAAGCACCCCTTGCTTGTCTGTAGGGATGAAAAACAGCCTCACCTGTTCCAAAGAAGTGTGTTCATGCATAAGACATTCCAGACTCCACAACGTACCTTTATGCAAACCCTGTGGAGAAATGTTTTGCCCTAACAACTGGGAACACTTTGGATGCAGAAGTTTCTTATTGCCCATTATTCATAGTCATGATTCTGAGCACAATGCCTGTGTTAGGGAAAAATACCACAAACAATAAATATACTATAGTATAAACAATGAGGGCTTCCCAGGTAGCTCAGCAGTAATAAATCTGTCTGAAATGCAGAAGGCACAGGTTTGATCCCTGGGTCAGAAAGATCCCCTGGAGGAGGAAATGGAAACCCATGCCAGTATTCTTGGCTGGGAAATCCCATGAACAGAGAGCCTGGTGGGCCACAGTCTATGGGGTCACATAGAGTTGGACACAACTTAGCGCCTAAGCAGTAGCAGCTGCAGTATAAGCTGATTTTTACATATTGTATTTTGAATTGAAACACAGATGATTAACTTCAGATGATTAGCTTCCTTTTCAAGTCACATGGGATTCAACTTGCTGGGTTGTTTAGAATGGGGAGATATAGATAGATATAAACTCAGGCTAATTTTATTTGATGGTGAAGAAGATGTATCTTTATTTAGTGACAATTGATTCAGTGGGGAATGTCAGAGATGAAAGAGGTAGCAGGAATGCTTTGTCCTATTTAATAAAGGTGACATTGAATATAATAATATATACAGAATCAGCTACTTTGGGGAAGAAATATAACTTCAGGGAGCACTGATAACTCAAAGTAAAACAGGAAAATCTGATTATTTAAAAATACAAGGCGTGAAATTGTAATCTAGTTTTTTTCAGAGTCATATGTGGAATTCATTTTTTTAGTACTTTTTATTACCATAATAAGTTCAAGATTTCAATAGTTCATGAGTATCTGTAATAAGAACATTAAAAAACTACATGTGTATCAATTAATAAAATTGAAATTTTCATTTGAGATTTTAAAATATTTGACATACTGGTATGTGAATAGTGGTTTCTAGGAACGATATAAGACATACATTGTCACATAGAGCTAATTTTAGGTATTTGAGGGAACATCTTCAACACATCTTCTAATTATTTTTTAGATCAGTTTCACATTTGCCTTCAAGAATTCTTATGATTGAAGTAGGTTTTGAGTAATGTGAGATCCAGAGAGCCATTCAAACAGTAAATCTTTTTTTCTAAGACATTTTTTATTCATACTTAAGAATGGTTTCATAATAGTTTTCATAATTAAAATATTATGTTCTGTGAAACATACTGAGTGTTAATCTGTCAGTTGTGTCTGACTCTTTGTGACCCCATGGACTGTAACCCACTAGGCTCCTCTGTCCATGGAATTCTCCAGACAAGAATACTGGAGTGGGTAGCCATTACCTTTTCCAGGAAATCTTCCAAACCCAGGGATACAACCTGGGTCTCCTGCATTGCAGGCAGATTCTTTACCATCTGAGTCTCCAGGGAAGCAAACATATTGACGGTCATTTAAAAAACTATCTTATATATATTTTAGGTACTTCCTTTTGTATGACTTTTGATTACAATTGACCCTTGAGTAAGAGTAGTGTCTGTGATCTTCTGTGCATCCAAATAGCTGGCATATTAAAAAACTCACGTGCCACAGCTAAGACCCAATGCCGCCAAAATAAATAAATAAATGCTTAAAAAATCTGGATTTCCCTGGTGGTCCAGAGGTTAAGAATCTGCCTTGCATTAGCAGAGGAAGCAGGTTCCATCTGAGGTCAGGGAACTAGGGTCCCACATGTTAAAGAGTAAATCTTATGGAATCATGAGCATTCTCAGTAGTAGTTCTGGTTTTAAGAATAACATTATGGTGATATAGAACCTTCATTCTCCAATGATTAGAGTCGGTGAAATTTTCCAGTTAATCTGCCCTTATTATTTTTTGCATTATTGAGATAAGTTGTCATATCACTGTATGCAAATTTAAGGCATACAATGAGTTGATTAAACACAACTATATATCGCAAAATGATTACCACCATAGTGTTAGCTAACACCTCCATCATGAAACATATATATCACTTCTTTTTATTACTGAGAACATTTTAGACCTAATCTCTTAGAAAATTTAAGTAGATAATACAGTACTATTAACTGTAATCAGCATGCTATACATTAGATCTCAGAACTTTTCCATTTTATAAATGGAAATGTGTATCCTTTGACCAACATCTCCCCATTTCTCCCACCACTCAGCCCTCTGGTAACTACCATCCTACTGTTTTTATGAGTTCAGATTTATTAGATTCCACATATAAAGGATATATAATATTTGCCTTTTGCTATCTGACTTAAAATTATTTAGCATAAAGCCCTCAAGGTCCATCCATGGTGTCCCAATGGCAGCATTTCCTTCTTGTTTATGGCTGAATAATATTCCAGCATTTGTGGTTGTGTGTGTGAGTATGTGTGTGACACACAAACCATGTCTTGATCCATATACCCATTTGTAGTCTCATAGGTTGTTTCCATATCTTGACTATTGTGATTAATGCTGCAATGAACATAGGATTGCCAGGTATCTTTTTGAGATCCCATTTTCATTTCCTTTAGATATACACCAGGAACTGGAATTTCTAGATCATATGGTAATTCTGTTTTAAATAGTAAAGAATTTCTATACTATTGTCCATGGTGGTTACACTGATTTACATTCCCACCAACAGTGTCCAGTGGGACTTTCCTGGTGGTTCAGATGGCAAAGTATCTCCTTACAATGCAAGAGACCAGCGTTTGATACCTAGGTTGGGAAGATCCTCTGGATAAGGAAATGGCAACCCAACTCAGTACTCTTGCCTGGAAAATCCTGTGGATGGAGGAGCCTGGTAATCTACAGTCCATGGGGTCGTAGAGTCAGACACGACTTTCTAACAGTGTCCAAAGGTTTCCTTTTTTTTCTCATCCTTACCAATACTTCTTGTCTCTAGTCTTTTTTAATCTTTGCTGTTCTAACAGGTGTGAGGTTATATTGTGGTTTTGATTTGTGATTTCCTGTGGTTTAGTGATGTTGAGCATTTTTTCATGTACTTGTTGGCCATTTGTATATATTTTTGAAAAAATCTATTCAGTTCCTCTGCCAATTTTTAATCATATTTTCTTGTTATTGACTCGTATGAATAAAAACATATTTTGGATATCAATCCCTTATTGAATATATGTTTTGCAAATATTTTCTTCCATCTTGTAGGCTGAGTTTTTTGTTTGTTCTTTGCTGACTAGAAGTGTTTTAGTTTGATATAGTCCCACTTGATTTTTGCTTCTGTTACCTGTACTTTTGGTGTCATATCCAAAAATATTGTTGCCAAGAGCAATGTTGAAGAGTTTCATTTTATGTTTTCTTCTAGGATTTTTATGGTTTCATTTCTAGTGTTTAAGTTTTTAATCCACTTTGAGTTAACTTTTATGAGTGCTTAAGATACAGATCCAATTTCATCTTTCTGTATTTGGTTATCTAGTTTTATGAAAATCATTTACTGAAGAGACTATCCTTTCCCCATTGAGTATTTTGCTTCCCTCGTCAAATATTAGTTGACCCCATATAGAAGTTTATTTTGATTATCTTCCATTTGTCTATGTCTCCTTTTTATGCCAATACCATATTGATTTGATTAGTATAACTTTGTAGTGTAGTTTGAAACTTGGAAGTGTGATACCTCCAGCTTTGTTCTTCTCTCTCAAGATTGCTTTCACAGTTCATAGTCTTTTCAGTTCCATACATATGTTAGGATTTTTTTTTCTTTTTCTTTAAAAAAAAAATCCCTCTTGAATTTTGACAGGTATTGTGTTGAATCTATAAATCACTTGGATTGTATAGATATTTTAACAATATGAATTCTACTGATCCATGAATACAAAAATCTTTGCATTTGTTTGTGACTTCTTGTTTCTTTCATCAAAGTTTGTACTTTTTCAGCACATAGATCTTTCATCTCCTTGATTAGATTTATTTCTATTCAATCATTTTGATACCATTGTAAATTAGATTTTTAGTTTTTTTCAGATATTTCATTGTTAGTGTGTAAAACACAACTAATCTGTTGATTTTCTATCCTATAACTTTACTAAATTTGTTGATCAATTCTAATCGTATTTTTGGTACAGTCTTTAAGATTTTCTATGTATTAAGATGATATAATCTGAAAAAAGACAATTTTGCTTTTCCCTTCTAATGGGGGTGCCTGTTCTTTGTTTCTGGCTTGTGTGCTTGCTATGGCTATGAATTCCAGTATTACATTGAATAGATTGATATGGTGGGAACAGGCACACATTTTGTGTTTCTAACCTTAGAAGAAATGCTTTTAGTCTTTCACTATTGAGGATGGTGTAAGCTATGTACATTTCATATACAGCTCCTATTATGTTGATGTTCATTCCTTCTACACCTAATTGATTGAGAATTTATTATGAAAGGGTGTTAAATTTTATCAAATTCTTTTTCTGCTCTTGATTTATCACACGATTTTAGTCTTTCATTCTATTAATATGGCATATTACATTTATTGATTTGCATATGTTGAATGATTCTTACATCTTAGGAATAAATCTAGTTTGATCATGGTATATGGTTATTTTAATATGATGCTGAGCTCAATTTGCAAAATTTTTAAGAATTTTTGCATCTATATTCATAAGGGGTATTGACCTGCATATTGGCCACAAGGGATATTGGTCTTAGCAGCACCTGCAGGTTCAGTGGCTAGGGACCAGGACAGGGAACAATGGTGACAAGAGCCAGTGGTGTGCACACACCCTACTGTTGAAGCCAGCTGCATGTTCCTGTTTAGTGGCAGGGCTGCTTACAGATGTTCACATACATAATGATGGGGGTCAGGCAGGCAGCAAAAGACTAGAGTTAACTCTAGGCACACTGGCAGCTGTGCTGTGGGGAGTCATGGCTATTGGTTGCGCTATCATGGCTACTGGGTCATCACAAATGCATGGCAGTGGAGTCCAGTGATGAGGATTTTGCTGGAGGGTGAGGGTGGAATGATGTAGAAGTGCAGCCAGAGGGACTAACCACAGGTGAGTGCAGTGGTGCAGGCCAGTGACAGAAGGTAGGTCTTGATCTGGGCTCACAAGGAGCTGTGGGATCTCTGGCTGGCAGTGAGCTCTCTCATGGCTACACAAGAGGCTTGTCCAAGGCCAGGGAAGCGTGCCAGGCTAGTGACATTCAAGTGCACGCCTGGGGAGGCTAGACTCAAGCATGTACACAGCACCAGGGGATCAGTCATTCAATTCATTCAGTTCAGTCACTCAGTTGTGTCCAACTCCTTGATCCCATGGACTGCAGCACACCAGGCCTCCCTGTCCTCCACTGTCTCCTGGACTTTGCTTGAAGTCAAGTCCACTGGGTGGCTGTTGCAATCCAATCATCTCATCGTCTGTTGCTCCCTTCCCCCACTGACCTCAACCTTTCCCAGAAGCAGGGTCTTTCCTGTGAGTTGGCTCTTCGCATCAGGTGGCTGAACTATCGGAGCTTCAGTTTTAGTGTCAGCCTTCTAATGAGTATTCAGGGTTGATTTCCTCTAGGGTTGATTATGGGTCAGCCATGCAGAGTCAAGTTTGGCATCTGGTGTGCAGCGGCAGAGGCCTAGGCTGACTCCCAGGACAGTGCAGAGTCTCTAGTGGATGGTAGAGGAAGGAACTGGGAAGACTCACGAGGCTGACATCAGCTAACACAAATACCTGTGGGGCAAAAGCTTGGAAAATATGCAGGTTCTACAGATACTGGTCTCACCTTTGGTTTATTTATTGGTGAAAGCTGTTTGTCTCCTTTGCTGTGTGGCCATCATTGCTTCCCTTTTACCAGCCATTTCTGCTTTGCCTATTTGACCGAGATGAAACAGGAGGAGGATTTTCTTATGAAGCCTCCAAAGAGTGAGAAGCTGGTTGCTCATCCTGCCCTTCCTTCCCAGCAAGGGGAGCTCTTTCTGGCTGGGAAATTCCCTCTTGGCACTGAGCTATGCCAGCTTGAGGGCTGGAATAATTCAGATAAAATGGAATCGTCTTGCTTCTCATGCAGTTAGTCTCAGGTTTTCTGTTCCCCTGTGATGCTGAAATGTCTTAAGTGTAGTGCGGCATGTCCTGCAGCACTGTCCCACAGTGGATAGCTGTGGATAGCGGTCTGCCTGCTGATCTCTTGGGAGGACAGAGACTGGGGTGTCTTACACTGTAATTTCAGTGATGTCACTCTCCTGTCATTATCTACCTTTTATTTTCATTCTAGCTCCTGTACTGTTGCTAGGGAGAGTCTACAAAACTTTGAGAGAGAAATGAACTATTATAATTGATGCCTCTTTACCTGTAATACTTTCGAATTTCTTTTCTGTCTTTCTCTTTTCCTCTTCTCCTCCCTCTTTCTCTCCCTCCCTTCATTATTTCTTTCCTTTCTTCCAGTTCAGTGAGAGCAGAGATCCTGTCTGCACTCTTCACTGTTCTACTCTAGACAACGGCACATAACTAGGTAAATAACAATGTTTGTTAACATGACAGGTGAATATTGTATCATTTTCTATATATTCCATGAGGGCATATCTTTCAAATCTCTACTAAACCTCAAATTCTTAACTCTGTGAGGATTTCTAAATTCATGGCCCTATGTCATCTTTTAGGAATACAATGGTTCAAGATTTAATGTTTATGTATACAATGTATCCTTAACATTTATATGGAGGGAGTATTTAAGGTTCTCTTTCCTCATTTAAATATATATATTTTTTGTAATAGCAAAATACTTTCCTTTACTCACCTTGCCCCCTTAATTGAAAACCAGGTGGACATGTACATGCGAGTCTGCATTTGACCACTCATCTATTGACTTGTTCTGCTTCTAGACTCCTATCACACTGTCTTGATTGCTGTAACTTTATAGTATGTTTTGAAATCAGGTAGTTTAAGTTTTCTTACGTTGCGTTTCTTTATCAAGGCTACTTTGGCAGCTTTACATTTCTGTATTCCTGTGTGAAGTTAAATATCAGCTGGTCAATTGCTATAACATATTCTCCTGTGATTTTGACTAGAACTATACTGAATCTTGGAGAAGGCAATGGCACCCCACTCCAGTACTGTTGCCTGGCAAATCCCATGGATGGAGGAGCTGGTAGGCTGCAGTCCATGGGGTCGCTAGGAGTCAGATACAACTGAGTGACTTCACTTTCACTTTTCACTTTCATGCATTGGAGAAGGAAATGGCAACCCACTCCAGTGTTCTTGCCTGGAGAATCCTGGGGACGGGGGAGCCTGGTGGGCTGTGGTCTATGGGATCGCACAGAGTCGGACCCGACAGAAGCGACTTAGCAGCAGCAGCATACTGAAACTAGCTTAGATCAGCTTGGGGAAAATGGATATCTTGATAACTTTAAGGGACTTCCCTGATAGTCCAGTGGTTAAGACTTTGCCTTCCAATGAGGGAGGTGCAGGTTTGATCTCTGGTCAGGGAGTTAAGCTACTACATACCTCGTGGCCAAAAAACCAAATCATAAAACAGAAGTAATACTGTAACAAATTCAACAAAGACTTAATTTTTTAAAATCTTCCAACATATAAACATGTTTGATTTTTAAGTCTTGTTTAATTTCTCTTATCAAGATTTTGTAGTAATTTTCATTAGATTTATTCCTAGGTATTTGATAACTTTATAAATGATTTTGTTTCTATTTCATTTGTACAGGTCTCAGGTAATATGTGGAAGGACAATTGAATTTTTGGATGTTGACCTAGTTATTTCTAGCACAATTTTATAGTTTGAATAGAATTTCCTTTTACATAGTGTCATCTGCAAATAGGTACCATTTCACTTATTGCTTTTAATCTGTCTTTCATGTAACTATCTTTTAGAACAATGTTAAATATAATTGAGTAACTGATATCCTTGAGTTGATTGTGGTCTTTGGGAATGTCTAATTGTTCACCATTAAGTGTGCATTAGTTGTTGGAGTTTTGCTGCAACATTTATCAGGCTGTAGAGATCCTCTTATATTTGCTGAGAATATTTTCTTTAAAATCAGGTACAATGAATTTGTCACGTCCTTTTTATGTATCTGTTGAAGTGAGCATATAGGTTTTTTTCCTTTACTTTGTTAATGCCATGAATTATTCTGATTGATTTTGAAAATTAAACTATCCTGACCAGTGCAAGGGATGGCGCGAGTAGTGGGAGCACAGTGAGATTACTCCTTGGCAGTAGACTGAATTTTCACTTGCTCTATTTGGATCCTGATGTAAGTCAGATTTCTAAATCTACTCTGAAT
The DNA here is from genome assembly GCA_006410615.1 of Neotragus moschatus. Classification (NCBI taxonomy): domain Eukaryota; kingdom Metazoa; phylum Chordata; class Mammalia; order Artiodactyla; family Bovidae; genus Neotragus; species Neotragus moschatus. Next base: position 149,920 of record SJYA01001170.1, on the reverse strand, counting down.
TTTGTAATCCGCCAGAATCTTTTCCAAACAATTTTGGTTGAGGCTATTCATAATCAATTTCTTTGCAACACCAACTCTCTTACCATAGCATGAGAATGATGCCTTTATATAACAACATCTTGTACTTATTACACCCCCAAAGTTGACTGAGTAATCAGCCTGTCCCAAAACATGGGTGTTGTGTTTCTGTTCTAACCTTATTTTTCAATTCACACTTTATTTTTGCCTAACAAAGGAGGTGCAAATAAGGACTGTATTAGCTGATAGAGAGCTGCTATGTAGCTCTTTATTAAAAAAAAAAATTATACATGTATATCTTTTGTCCAAATTAAAAAAAAAACTGATTATAGTGGAATTAATTGCCATAGATTTTGAGGGAGGTGGGAGTGAGGTATTTTTCCACTGAAAGAAAATGATAAATGATGCTTCATTACAACTCTTAGGAATGTGAAAGACCTCAATGAAATTTTACATTGATAGAATGCCTCAGGTGTCAACTTGTAAGGTAAAGTGTAGGGTCAGAAATTGATCCTTGGGGAAGCCAATCTTTAAAGTTTCATACAGGTCGAAGCATTTCACCTCAAGGTTGTTTCTTAATGGCTATTCTGGATCATTGTATAGTCAATTTGATTGAGTGTGCCATTTGAGACACCTAAAAGAAAAAAAAAAATCTGCCAAAAAGCAGTCAATATGTTGGTTACCAGTAAGTACAATATAGGAGAAACAAAATGTCCTTTTTTTACATTTATAAAAAATTTTGCTTTGTAGTGGAAAATAACTGGGATCTGTAGTAATTATATAAAAATATTTTAAATATTAGCACAGTTAACACATACATATGTAGACTTAAGCACATATATATGCAAAATTTGCATTTTGTCTTTTTAANGTACAATATAGGAGAAACAAAATGTCCTTTTTTTACATTTATAAAAAATTTTGCTTTGTAGTGGAAAATAACTGGGATCTGTAGTAATTATATAAAAATATTTTAAATATTAGCACAGTTAACACATACATATGTAGACTTAAGCACATATATATGCAAAATTTGCATTTTGTCTTTTTAATGCCTATTTTTGCACATCCACATTTTTTGCCTTAATAACTTGATATTTATAAAAATAGGTTAAGCATATTATTGTCTAACAGCCCATGAAATATTAGGTTTAAGGCAATGATAACAATAACACAACCTCAGGGTATAATGGGAAAGACTACAGATCTCTTCAAGAAACTTAGAGACACCAAGGGAATATTTCATGCAAATATGAACACAGTAAAGGACAAAAATTGTATGGACCTAACAGAAGCAGAAGATATTAAGAAGAGGTGGCAAGAATACNTATAAATGTGTCAAATCAATACATTGTACACCTTAAACTCATAAAGCATCTGTGCATGGTCAGTTGTGTCTGACTCTTTGCCACCCCATGGGCTGGAGCCTGCCAGGTTCCTCTGTCTATTGGATTGTCCAGACAAGACTACTGGGGTGGGTTTCCATTTCCTTCTTCAGGGGATCCTTGTGCCCCAGGGATTGAACCTGTGTCTCTTGCATTGGAAGGCAGACTCTTTACAATGTTAGGTCAATTGCATCTTCATACACGTAATAAAAGACTCTATGTTGTTCCATTTTACGTTTGTTCAATAATTTGTACAACCAGTCATTTCTTAGCTAAGATTTTCCCTGACAATAATACAAATGAAAGGAGACTTTCTATTTATATTGGTATAATCTGGTGAATAAATGGACATATGAATAAAGGTCATTTGCCTAAGACATGTTACCAATTCTGAATGTTTATTGTCCAGGAAGGGACACAAGGAGACCATAGAGAAGCTCTCAATCAGTGATTGTGTTAGGCCACACATTAGATTATCCTTGAATAATGGATATCTCTAAGCAGAGTTTAGCCTAAATTCTCTCCTGTGCTATGAAATATTCAGAACCTTCCCAGTGTGGGATCTTCGAGAGAGGAAAGATATAAATAGGATGCTGGGAGGATGCACACTCAGCCCCTGTTGGATAGATGGAAGTAGTAGTGGGAGGAGAGAGAAAGTGACAAGAGTTTAGTGTCCTGTCCATCCCCTGCCCTGTGTTAGGATCAGAGAGGGCCAGAAGAAAAGCACTTTCATAAATGACATCATCTTCCAGGGCTGTCCTTGAGGGTCCATGATTGTGGCCCACTGTCCCTGTCTAGAGCATTAGGGGAGGTTCTCCAACAGTGTTAGGTACACCATTCTTTCTCTTGGCTCCAAGATCTCTGTTCTTTTAACTTTGCTCATTCTGTATTTTTCTTACTTGTTCTGCAAACTCCACTATAACTGTATTTGATGAAATTTAACCATTGAGTGCAGTTTTAAGAGTAGCAGTCAGTAGTGGCATTGCTAATGACATAAAGTGGGAGGAGGCAGCCGAGGAAAGGAAGAATGAGAGGTGTTTTCCTATGAGCTGGTTTCTTAAGATATGTCACTAGAGATGTGTCTGTTGGACTACGGCTTCCCTCTTCCCCTCCCTGGATCTCTTCTCTGAAACCAATCTTTTATACTCAGTCATATGGCCTCATCAATTATTAGCCTACCTCTTCTGCTCTGGGAAGGGTATATTTAGCAGGAAAGGCAGTGGAGGTGAGGAGACCCATTGTTTATAAATACCTACCATCTTTGACCTCAGAAGCAGATAAATGTGAATAAATAATTTCTCAAAACCTAGAATTCCAGAGAGAACACCTGGGTAGCATACAGGAGTCTCATTAAGAGAGACAGTTGATATCCACTCTCATGCCTGTATCATGAGGGGTAGTAGCCAATTTTGTACCCAGACAGTCAGAGCACTGGACAATCAGCAAAGTCTGCTGATGGAGAGAGGGTATTTATCCTCGATGTCAGTGTCCCAGCCGTACCACACGTAGTGCTCATGCAGAACTTGCCAAAGAACAAAGAATGGATTTTAAATGTAATAAAGGCTCATTTTTTCAAGCTGGAAACATTTATGAATGGGCAGTGGTTCCTCTCAGAATGTTTAGAATTTACTTTTTAGGGAAAGAAATGAAAAGTAATGTATACAGAAGGGAGAGAGACTCATAATAGGTACATCACAAATCAGAGAATGAGCCCAGAGGACCTCCCTAATGGCCTAGTGGTAAGGATTCTGGGCATTCACTGTCATGGCCCAGGTTCAATCCCTAGTTGGGGAGGATCCCCACAAGCTGCCAGTTGTGCCAGGGGAAAAAAAAAAAAAGTACCGGACAATGAGCCCAGTGATTATGAACGAAAGTGAGGCAGAGTTTTAGCCTTTTAGGCCAATGATTTAGACTTTGGAGGTTTAGTAAAGCCAAAAACATTTAGAAAGTAGATGCCACCAGAGAGAGAAACTGGTAACTCTTTTAGCTTAACTGATGATCTAAGAAGTAATTAAGAGAATAATATATTGGATGATGATGTATGTAAAATCCTAGTGTTTGAGGGGTGGAGCTAAGTAAGAGGATACAGTCAAAGGACCAATATCTACCTGGCCAAGCAGTTTGGACAGGGCCTTGGGTTTTCTGGGGATGAGAAGAAATAGTGTCACCAAAGGAAAACAAGTTTGTGAGCTTTTATGAATTTGACAAAAATCAGAGATTTGAGAAATGTTTAATACAGACTGGAGAGACGATTTTAAGAGGACTCTAAAGATAGGAATACTTTTGAAAAATCCTAGTTCAGGGGCTGTCTGAGGCTGGCAAAGCCATAGAAGATAGTTTAGAGTCCAAGGGAACCTGTGTAAGAACTCTGTGGGATATAATGAACGCAACCCATGAAAAGTTTTTATGGTCCATCTGAGTCAAGGGCTAGCACATCTGGATGAACTGTGATAGGAAGAAGCATTTTGAAATCACTGAAGAGGTACCTGTGAAGGAAAATAAAGCTGCTAAAAAAATAGATCAGAGAAAAAACGTGGGATATGCAACATGGACCGTTTTAAGGGAATCCATTTGCAAATTCTCCACTTTCATCACACAATTTTTATAAAAATCCCTTAGATCTTGCTTGCATTCATACTAGCCCTTTTAGTCCTTTTAAACTATAAAAGCACAACCCCCACTTATCTCAAATCTTGTAATATTGCCTTGCCTGGGGTGTGAAATTCTCTTGGTGACAAGGGGCTAACATGAGCAGCAGCACTGATTTCGGGGAAGTTTCCCTTAATGACTTTCCAAGCCACTCTAAACCATAGAGCTTATGGATCGCGCCTGTTTTTATACTTTTTCTTTAAAGGTGAAGCTTGTATCTTACTGGAATATACTGATTTCTTAACAATGGAAGTTGGAGGGCTGTTGATCCTTGCTCTTTCAAACCAGTACTTCCTAATAGAGAGAGGTGTTTTTATTCCCCTGGGAACTTTCGGCAATACCTGGAAACATTTTTTGTTGTCATAAATGTGGGTGTGGATGCTACTGGCATCTAGTAGGTAGAGGTTAGGGATGCTGCTAAATGTGTTACTAAGGCATGGGCCCCACTTCCACCCCCAACCCCCACAAATGTCAGCAGTGCTGAATCTGAGAGTCTTTGTTTCAAATGTAAGTAGAATATGTTTTGTAATACCATTTTTTTCAAAGTGGAATAAATAAAGTTCTTTATTTATAATAAAGAATAAATAAAGTAAATTTATTGTTATTCTGGTAATAATCATGTCTCATTATATGTTATAAAGTATTTAATGTATTCTACTTTGTATTTCAAGAGCAAACTTATTTAAACATGATTAAAAAAAACATTTATCAAGTTAAAGATCTGAGGAGAGTGAAGCTGTCAGTCTCTCTTCTGGGAAGCATACTTTTCCTTCCGTAACCTTACAGTTTTCTCTGTCCTCTATGTCAGCAATTTATTCAGATGTTTCCTTTTAAATAAGGTCTTCATTCAACCTTAGTATTTAAAATTATAACATTCCTGTATCCAGGTACTCCCAGCCCCCTTCTGTTTTAATGCCACCATCTAATAGAATGCATATTTTACTTGAGATAAGATAATAAGTCTCCTCTTACTCCTTAAAATATCAGTTCCATTAGGATGGGGTTGTCTTTCTGATTTGTTAAAGGCTGTATTCTCCACAACTAAAGAATGCTTGGCACAGCATGGGTACTTTTGTGAAATAAATAAAAAATTACATTGTAGTGGGGCGAGAGCTTTGAAAGATTCTAGAAAGCCATTAGAGAGTAGAGCACATGATGATAGCAAATGGACATGGGAAGGAAGTGGAGAAAGTTCACGAACTTTCTTCTTCAGGATACCCAGGGAATGTAGCTGAAGTTGGTAACTGTGAGGTCCGGGCAAAGGGATCCAAGACAGAAAAGCCCCCGCGCTGCTGAAAAGGTTCTAGGGGCGGACCAACATTCCTGAAATCAACCCCATGACCTGGCCCAATCAAGCGCTGACACAGAGCCCTTGGCTGCCAACCACCATTGCAGCTCACACTTTTCACCTTATTTGGAAAGGATCCAGCCTGAGCAATGACCCCGGCTATAAAGCCCCATCCCCACCCCACATACCTCGCAGACTCCCTTTCTTTGCTCGCCTACCCCTGGGAGTTCTGCCCGAGAGCGACTGCCCAATAAAGGCCTTGATCAAGGGTCTCTAGGTGTGGTTCTTCTCTCCGCGGCATTTCTAACAGTAACCAGTTGTTGCCATTCAAAGAAATTAGAAGTGCCTCCAATCAGTCCATTCTGAAGGAGATCGGCCCTGGGATTTCTTTGGAAGGAATGATGCTGAAGCTGAAGCTCCAGTCCTTTGGCCACCTCATGTGAAGAGTTGACTCATTGGCAAAGACTCTGATGCTGGGAGGGATTAGGGGCAGGAGGAGAAGGGGACGACTGAGGAGGAGATGGCTGGATGGCATCACTGACTCGATGGGCGTGAGTTTGAGTGAAGTCCGGGAGTTGGTGATGGACAGGGAGGCCTGGTGTGCTGTGATTCATGGGGTCACAAAAAGTCGGACATGACTGAGCGACTGAATTGAACTGAACTGAACTGAGCAATCTAGCACAGATGAACATGCCTGGTTCAGTTCAGTCACTCAATCATGTCTGACTCTTTGCAACCGCAAGGACTGCAGCACTCCAGGCTTCCCTGTCCATCACCAATGCCAAACATGCCTAACAGAAAGGCAAAACCCTGAAATGAAGAGAAATATTGAAGATAATATGGGAGAGAGCTTTGGTGAGAATTATTGAGCAGATAAAGAATCTGCCTGCAATGGAGGGTACAACAGGAGATGTGGGTTCAATCCCTGAGTCAGGAATATTCCCTGGAGTAGGAAATGATAACCCACTCCAGTATTCTTGCCTGAGAAATTCCATGCACAGAGGAGCCTGGGAGGCTACAGTCCAAAGTGTCACAGAGTCAGACATGACCAAGTGACTAAGCACACAACGAGCTTTTTATTTTAGCCAGTAGATCAGCAGCTTGAATTAATACTTTAAAATATATACCCATTTTGGCATGTATCATGCACTATCTGGTATGTAAAAAGGAAATACCTATCTTCAGTTGACAAGTTTGCGATTAATGGCTCAGAACATTTATTGACAAGCTTATCGATAAGCAGGCTGCTATAGCAAAAGTGACAGCATTGTGGCAAGCATTCCAGGATTGACTGACAAGGGAAGTTGCAGGGCATACTGAGTGATGAGGACAAGCCATTAGTAATGAAGTAAGAGCTTTTTAAAATTGGAAACATTTACCACTGTGTGAAGGCCCAGTTGGAATAATCTGTGCAGTCTATTTTCTAGGGGGAAGAAAAACCTATTTGTGTACAATGTCCCACTGTGAAATTTTCACATGACCAAGCTGGTTAAGAGTGACTTCTTTGTGATGGAGCCAGTGATGTGACTGGAGAGACTGCTAAGGTCACTCTTTCTGGGAGATTCTCAATGTTTGATTGATTGTTTGATGGAGCCATTCTTTCAACCAACAGACATTAATTGGTGGCCTGCTCTGTGCCTATCAGTAGTATGTCATCCTTAAGAACCCTGATTTTAAAGTCAGATAAGGCTGGCTCCAAATCACAACTCTTAGGATTAACAAGTCTGACCTGTTTGTTTTAGAAAAAGAGCTAACGCCCACATCTCAGATTCATCATCTAAGAAAGGGAGTGAATCAGAGCTTTCGCTATCATGTTAGGGTGCTTAGGGGACAGATTTATGTCAGTTGACAAAGGTTTCTGGCACACAGGGAGCTTAGAAAATGTAACAATGCTTTTTGTTGCAACTTCAATGCTACTGCTGCTGCTAAGTCGCTTCAGTCGTGTCCAACTCTGTGAGACCCCATAGAAGGCAGCCCACCAGGCTTCCCCCTCCCTGGGATTCTCCAGGCAAGAACACTGGAGTGGGTTGCCATTTCCTTCTCCAATGCATGAAAGTGAAAAGTGAAAGTGAAGTTGCTCAGTGTATCTGACTCTTTGTGACCCCGTGGACTGCAGCCTTCCAGGCTTCTCCATCCATGGGATTTTCCAGGCAAGAGTGCTGGAGTGGGGTGCCATTGCCTTCTCTGTAAAGACAATAGAAATTCTTGGGTGAGCACCGAGAATTACCCCATGAGTGATGCGTAGGTAGGGCTCAAGTTTTTCCAAGAACTTAATTGCCTCCAGTAAGAATTAAGCCTAAATCTTCAAGTTGAATGTGAAATACGAAGAACTCTGCAAGGTACAGAGAACACATAGTTAGCACAAGAGAATAAGTCATGTAGAAGTTATGTCAACATGTAGAAGAAAAGGTGCATATTTTAGAAGTCTGTGCAGTAAAAGGAATCTTCACTGGATAAGCTTTGTAGCCACACTGAGCTGAAGCACTTCCCTTGACAGTCACCTGCAAGGAAGAGAGAGGAAGAGATCATTCATTCAAAGTCACTTATTAGCTCATTCGCAGTGAGACTTCAAATGTTAAAGCAAAAAATGTATTTCTTTTGCGCCAGATGGCCATTCCCATTCTGCTGCTGCTGAGTCACTTCAGTCGTGTCTGACTCTGTGCGGCCCCATAGATGGCAGCCCACCGGGCTCCGCCATCCCATTCTAGGGCTGTGTATTCTCTATGGTCCTCGATCTGTCTACGTTTCTTACTCTTGGTCTTCCTTTCTTTTTTTCTCTCCATTACTACTGATTTGGTGGCCTGTTTTACAGTCAGATGAGTTTTTGAAACATTAAATGAATCAAGGAGAAATATTTGGGAAAAAACATGTATAACTTCTAGATGGAATTCAAAGCATTAGAGATTAGATTGTCTCTCACACCAAAAACAAACCAAATAAAAACAAACAAACAAAACATACTCACAGACTCCTACAATCTTGCCATGGAATGTCTCTAAGGAAATTAATTGAGGGAAATGTCTTTAACTGGTATTTAGATTTCTAATATAGTTATAAGTAATTCTCTTTAGAGAAATTTTAGAGGAGACGTTACCCATCTCAGCTTGATTTGAATATGATTGTCTTCCAATCTTCTGTTATGGAGACTTACAAGTCACAGAACTGAAGGAACAGCTTACCTAGGGGCTAATTTTGCTGCACACGTTTAAAGCAACTTCTATGAAAACAACAAAGAAGTAGGCTGAGGTCAATTATAATAAAATCTATTCTTCAACACAAAATATGTAACAAGTCAGTGGCATCTAGGGTGGCTTCTCTGGTGGCTCAGATGATAAAGAATCTGCCTGCAATAGGGGAGACCTGGGTTCAATCCCTGGGTTCGGAAGATCCCCTGGAGAAGGGAATGGCTTCCAGTATTTCTGCCTGGAGAATTCCATGAACAGTGGAGCCTGGCAGCCTATAGTCCACAAAGAGTAGGACACGACTGAGAGACTAACACACTTGGATGACTTTGAACAGACAAATCAAAAGTCAAGGTCATAAACCTTATGTTTGTGAATATTGTGTGTGCTCAGTCGTGTCCGACTCTTTGCAACCCTATGGACTATAGCCTGCCAGGCTCCTCTGTCCATGAGATTTCCAAGCAGGATTTCCTGGAGTGGGTTGCCATTTCCTACTCTAGGGGATCTTTCCAATCCAGGGATCGAACCTGAGTCTTAACATATGTCATAAAAGATTCTTGATGTCAGAAATGACTTTTGCAAAATTTTTAAATGTAGCAAATAACAATATTGACTCTAAGGCTATGAAGTTTTTCTCTTTCTGTCTCATTCTACCTATGTTAATTTCTCTTAATTATTTCTTTTTGCTTATTCTCTGAAAGTTGCTATTTGTGTATTTGGAGTGCTTTTTAATCCAGTTGTCTAGGGCTACTTCCTGAAATTTCTCTACTGGTGAGAGAATGTACCCAAGAGCTAAATAGTCATATTTTTAGACTATGTTTGAATGTATGAATATGGATAAAGATAATTTTAGAAATCCACTAACCCTGGGAATGAAATGTCTATAGATAACTTTTTTCTTCCTATTGTTTTTTTTTCTTCTTTTTCCTCATGATCTTATGTTCTTTTCCTCTTTATTTTAGCTGCCCATGTGTTTTGGTGTATAATGTGGGTTTGTTCAAAAAGGCTAATGCCTTAAATAGAAATGAAGGCAAGTATGAGTTGACTAGGGAGTTCACAGACTGTCATTTCCAATTTATCTGAGGGCTTACCAGTAATTGAATAATAGTTTCTCTTCAACACAAGACTCTGAGGGACACTGAGGATCAGGAAATCTTCAAACTTAAACCCTGATTTTATCAATACAATACAAGGATGTATTGAACAATGTAGTTTACCTATGAGAAGGACTGTTGGTATCTTGGAGAAGAGAGTAGTGCTAAGTAGAGGTATCCCTGCCAATGCATGCAGCAATGTTGAATATGATGAGATTTCAGACATGCTATAAACAAGGGCAAGCAGAATGGGAAATGATTTAAAGGGACTCTTCAGATTTGCAAATAGTCAACATCCCAGTTGGAATTATTTTAAGAATTTTCTCTGTTAAAAAAAAAATCTAAGGAGTGGTATTAGATGATTCAATTAAATGTTCAGACCTGGACCGTTGGCAAGGCAGGAGTAAGAGTCTGGGGTGTGTAAAAGCCCACAGAGTATCCACAGCATTTAATGTTTGTTTAGTAGACTGACAAGTTTCATAAAGTGAGAATTATCAAGCTTTAACCTGAGGCTGTATATTTCTCTTCTATTTTTTTTTCTATGTCATTCTTTGCTTTCTCCATACTGCCATGAATAATTCAGATGCGTTTCACTGTTAGGATATATAAGCTGAGTCTGAGTGTGGATGCCACTGGTAAGATTTGACTAGAAAAAGCTTTCATGGAATAAGGGTAAGAGCAGAAAGTTGGTGTCTGTGGGTGGTTAGGAAGGTCAGTCACTGCCTTAGTGACTAGATTGCCATCTTCAATGGATAGCAGGTTGCATGAGTACACTTACCACCCAAATACTCCCACACTAGGACTTTTTATAAGATCAGTTTGCTTTTTTCACGCTGGTATCTTTGTCCTATGCACAGAACACTTTGACCATAGAAAAGAAGCAATTCTCTGAAAAACTACATTCCAGAAAGAATATACAAAAAATTATCAAAATTGAATTGCAAGAGTATCTGTTAAGTTTAAGAATTTCTAAGTATACCTGAATTGAAATTGAGGGCCTTATTAACTCAAAGAAACCCAGGGAAATGGAGATATGCCTGAGACCAATAAGAATATGTAAAATAATGTTTTATATTAATGATTATAAAATTATGAGAACTTTTTTTCAGAGCTTGAAACATTGTCATTAAATCTGTTTATAGTTCAGTTCAATTGCTCAGTTGTGTCTGACTTTTTGTAACCCCATGGACTGCAGCACACCAGGCTTCCCTATCCATCACCACCTCCTGGAGTTTACTCAAAGTCATGTCCATTGAGTCAGTGATGCCATACCACCATCTCATCCTCTGTTGCCCCCTTCTCCTCCTGCCTTCAATCTTTCCTATCACCAAGGTCTTTACAAATGAATCAGTTCTTCTCATCAGGTGGCCAAAGTATTGGAGCTTCAGCTTCAGCATCAGTCCTGCCAATGAATATTCTGGACTGATTTCCTTTAGGATAGACTTTTTGGGTCTCCTTGCAGTCCAAGGGACTCTCAAGAGTCTTCTCCAACTCCACAGTTCAAAAGCATCACTTTTTTGGCACTCAGTTTAATAGTCCAATTTTTTTTTATAGTCCAACTCTCACATCCATACATGACTACTAGAAAAAACTTAGCTTTGACTGGGTGGACTTTTGTTGGCAAAGTAATATCTCTGTTTTTAATATGCTGTCTAGGTTGGTCATAACTTTTCTTCCAGGGAGCAAGCGTCTTTTAATTTCATGGCTGCAGTCACCACCTGCAGTGATTTTGGAGCCCCTGCAAAATAACTTAGTCTGTCACCGTTTCTACTGTTTCCCCATCTACTTACCATGAAATGATGGGACCAGATGCCATGATCTTAGTTTTCTGAATGTTGAGCTTTAAGCCAGCGTTTTCATTCTCCTCTTTCACTTTCATCAAGAGGCTCTTTAGTTCTTCTTCACTTTCTGCCATAAGGGTGGTGTCATCTGCATATCTGAGGTTGTTGATATTTCTCCCGGCAATCTTGATTCCAGCTTGTGCTTCACCAGCTCAGCGTTTCTCATGATGTACTCTGCTGTATTAATTCTATGGCTGGTATTTTTTAGCATCAGAAAGCCTTGGTGGTGAAATCAATGAGGAAGCTAAAATTGATGGAACTACTATGAGAGTGAGAAATGCTTAAATTTTGAATGGATGTGGATGGAGAACTTATGCTTTAGGTTAGATTGTTAAGGGACTGATAATACTCATTTTCTTGATAAAAGCATGGAAAAAAAAAAAGGAAAAAAAGGAAGATTTTTCTTTGGGGCTAGTTAAGAACAGTGACTCCAAGGAAGCCTTGATAAACTGAATTCTGGAGAAAAGCAAAACCCTTCATAGGACAGCAGAGAGTTGCAGTGCTATCTTTAGAAATGAGAGGAGGGAAGAATGGGCTTGCCACAGAACTGAGTATGAATGACTAATGATTTTGAAGAATGGTATAAAGCTCCTGAAAAACTCTAAATGCAAAAGTAAATCATAAGATTTACTTTTAAAATAATTCTAAGGGCTTCTTCACTTCTGACTTTTGTACAGGGAGCAGTGGTGGAGATGAGACTAGAACATGGAAAGAAATAATCTGTTGTTGAGATTTCTCACAGTACCTGGGGTTTGTGGCTGTGCCTGTGTTAAATCTAAGCATAATCTAAAATTTTATGAAATGTCTACCTCATTTCTTCCCAGTTCAAATAATAGCAAAATAACAAAATGCACAGTCACAAGAAGTTCTGACTTGGGCTAATCGTAGCTAAATTCACCCTAATCAAAGCTGGTCCAAATGTCACATAACTTGATGGAAGGAAGAACTTCAATGGAATATGAGTTTTCTTGTAATAAAGAATATAACAAAATATTATTATATTTCTGTCTCTGGAAATTTACAAAAATTTCTAGAATAATCATAAAAATGTAGATAAGTAAAAAATTTTGACCCCCTCAAATTAACAGAAAACGTAATTATTAAGCTACCCAGATGTGATATGTTATTGAATCTTACATACAAGCATCTTCAGAACAAGCATTTTAACTATGTTAAAAATTTCAGGGAAATATTTAAGTAAAAATGAGTACTGTAGAGAAATTAAAACTAAAATAGAATTAAGTACAGATTCTATAATATAATGAAATCTGTTAGACATACATTGGCTGGGCCTAATAATTTGGAGACTGAAGAAAAAGAATCTTTGAACTTGAGGATACCCTCAAGTTCAGTTCATTCACTCAGTCGTGTCTGACTCTTTGTGACCCCATAAACTGCAGCATGCCAGGCCTCCCTGTCCATCATCAACTCCCAGAGTCTACCCAAATCCATGTCCATCGAGTCGGTGATGCCATCCAACCATCTCATCCTCTGTCGTCCCTTTCTCCTCCCGCCTTCAATCTTTCCCAGCATCAGGGTCTTTTCCAATGAGTAGTTCTTTGCATCAGGTGGCCAAAGTATTGGAGTTTCAGCTTCAACATCAGTCCTTCCAATGAACACTCAGGACTGATCTTCTTTAGGATGGACTGGTTGGATCTCTTTGCAGTCCAAGGGACTCTAAAGAGTCTTCTCCAACACCACAGTTCCAAAGCATGAATTCTTTGGTGCTCAGCTTTCTTTATAGTTCAACTCTCACATCCATACCTGAGATAAATAGAAGTTACCACTCTGCAGTAAAGTGAGAAATATTTGAAAAATATTCAGTATAGTATCAATGGCTTGTATGATAATAATAAGTAGTCTAGCATATATGCAACTGGAATTTCAGAAACAAAGGCATGAGAGAACATAAAGCAGAATTTTAAAAAGTATTTTCTTCCTCAGTTTGGAGAAAAATCATGAGCCCACTGATTCAAGAACTTAACATACACTAATCAGGTTAAATAACCATTATGACCAAACTGTTGAAAACCAAGAGTAAAGATAAAATATTAAACCAAAAAACAACAGCAAAGTAAAAGTTGCATTACATACAGGCAAACAAAAATAAAAAATACAAATAATTTATGATCAGAAACAAGGCAAAACATGAAACAATGGAAGGATATCTATTTTAAGGTGAAAGAACAAAAACAGTCAACTTAAAACTCTTTACTGTGTGAAAATGTAGTTAAAAAATGAAAGCAATACATATTACTTTAAATAATGAAATCTAAGAATCTGGGAGACTTGGAGTATAGGAAATGCTAAAAGAATTTCTTTAGGCTAAAACAAAAATTAATAGAAACTAGGATCTAATAATCGGAATGGGAAGAATGGGTAGATTGTAAAATTTTTATAAATATAAAGACTTTGCTTAAGTATTCCTTTTAAGGAAAATTAAATGTTAAAAGCTAAGGTAACATATTGTCAAGTTTATAAAACATGTAGAAGAATATGACAGTAGCATAAAGGACCGCATAGAGATCAATAGAAATATATGGTTATAAGGTTTCATTACATTTATGTAAAGTGGTACTGGATCACTGAAAAGCAAGAGAGTTCCAGAAAAACATCTATTTCTGCTTTATTGACTATGCCAAAGCCTTTGACTNTGGGGAGGGATTGAGGGCAGGAGGAGAAGGAGACGACAGAGGATGAGATGGCTGGATGTCATCACCAACTCAGTGGACATGAGTTTGGGTAAACTCTGGGAGTTGGTGATGGACAGGGAGGCCTGGCGTGCTGTGATTCATGGGGTTGCAAAGAGTTGGACATGACTGACTGACTGAACTGAAATGAAAGTGGTATAATATTAGTTCTGAATAGACTGTCATATGTTTGAAAGGAATCTTTTAATTTTTATGATGACCACTGAATATTTACAGATACAACTCAAAAGACAATAAAGGAGACAAAATAAATTATTTTTATTTTAAAACTCTCAGAGCAAAAAAGTCAGGCAAGTAGAGGAAGAGGAACAAAGCACAACTAATTTAAAAAGAAATCAATTAGAAGATGGCTGACTTAGATCTAATATTACTAATAATTTCATTCAACAAAAATGATCTAATCAATTTTTATATTAAAAGGAAGAGATTGTCAGACTAGATACAAAGCAAGATACTACTATGAAATGTATAAACCATGATAACAATACTCATGATAACTTTGCTGTATTAATATCAGACACAGCAGATTTCAAGTAACATTCCATTTTTAGAGAAAACGACATTCAATAATGATAAAAAGACCATTTCATTAAGACAAGGGAATCCTGCTAATAAGACCTGTGGCATAGGGAACTCTACTCAGTACTCTCTCTACACACACACACATACATATGTAAAACTGATTCACTTTGCTGTATACCTGAGGCTGCTGCTGCTGCTGCTGCTAAGTCACTTCAGTCGTGTCTGACTCTGCAACCCCACAGATGGCAGCCCACCAGGCTCCTGCATCCCTGGGATTCTCCAGGCAAGAACACTGCACATTGTAAATCAGCTATAATCTAATAAAAATTTCAAAGGAAAAAAGAAGACATAGGAGTCCTAAATATACACCTCGTAACAGAAATTCTAAGTACATAACATTTAACAGGTACGAAAGAAGAAGTATATCCAGCCGCAGTAATATTTGGAGGTTTTACCATTCCTTCCCAATAATTGAAAGAATAGACAAAAATAGTGTTAAGAATATGAGAGGTTTGAATAACACTTTCAATCAACAGATCTATTAGACATTTGGGGACTTTAAACCCAATGAAGTCAGAATACACAATTCTTCTGAAAGGCATCTTATATGTTCATTAAGGTAGATGATATGCTGGGCCATAAAATGTCTCAAAATGGCAAAGGACTGAGATCACAGAGTACATTTTCTGATTATGGTGAAATTATTTTAAAAAAATTAATAACACTCAGACATTCTGAAAGTTCACCAAAAGTTTGGAGAGGAGATAACATACTTGAAATAACAACTATGCTAATGAAATGACAGGGGAATTTTAAAAGTATTTCAAATGAATGATACATTGCAAAACCATGACATTTGTGGGATGCTGCTAAGGATTCCTTATAGAGAAATGCATGACTTAAAATCTGTGCATTAGAAAAGAAGACAGATTTCACAATCAGTGATGTGTTTCCATCCAAATTACCTAAACAATAAAGAACAAATTTAAAATGTGGAGTGAGGTTGTCACGTTTGTAGACAGTTGAGGGAGGTGCCTCCAGTCTTAATTAAAAGGGCACAAGCTGAGGATAGGAGACTTGAGTTAACACTCATCCAGCATGATACCTCTTTCTCTCATCCCTACCCCATCAACTCTTCACACATAGACACATACATTTTTTTTCTCTCTGGAAAAGCTGATGGGTAAGTTAGCTAGAAAATCTTCAATCTGGGTGTGCTTTAACATCATGGCATTCAGAAAACCTGCCTTATTCAAGCATTTAATCAGTTGCAGTGACTCTGCTATGTGAGACCCACAAATTTTAAATATGGTAACCTGGCATAAAACACAGGAAAATAGGTAGTGCCTTCTCAACAGGATGCAAAATTTTTGTGAATCATGTATAAATGGATTAGATTTCAGTAGCAATAATCTGTGGATTATTCAAAGCCAGAGATCCTGAGGAGGGACAACAGGAACAATTGATCTTGAGAGCTATGATACTAACATATTTACTATTCTCTAGGTTAATCTCTTTATTATTTTCTAAGTATGTTAATTTTGAAACTAGTGAGTTTCCATGTTGTAGTTTCCTACTTAGACTTTCCATTGTCTAGGAATCATGAGTAATTATTCTGAGAAAATACTCCGTGTGTTAGGATTATGGGAAGGAAGCTGGTATGTGGGGATGTTAAATGAGCAGTGGTTCACGTGCAGGAACTTCTCCAGGGTGTACAGGTAGCCCCTCCACTATCCTCTTGAGATGTTTACTTCAATCTCATTGTTTCCTACACTTGACTGTTATACTTGTCTTTCAGTCTTAAGCTCTTCATTTGAATAGGATGTCTTAACATTGAGAGGTATTTTATTAAGAAGCCTTCTTCTAGAGGAGGGGAAAACAAACATATTTGTTCAACTTTTGGAGAGACAAATTTCTGAGCTTTCAAATTCCAGATTTTCCAAGTAAATATTCATAACAGTTTTGAACTCTATACATTTGAGGGACATCATGGAAAGAAGAAAAGTGCTTGTTAAGCATGGAAATCAGGAAACCTATCCACTATTCATTGTGCAGATACCCAGATCATGTGTTAGTAAGAGGAATGCAGCCTGGCCCTGTTCTAGAACCATCTGACTTGGACTTGGCAGATGGCATTTACTTATAAGCCAGAGAAAGGGGAGCACAGAAAGGAATCTATGTGTGACTATTTTTTCCTTTCTACTTCATTGTTGTTTAGTCATGAAGTTGTGTCTGGCTCTTTGGAGCCCTGTGGGTTGTAGCCTGCCAGGCTCCTCTGTCCATGGGATTCTCCAGGCAAGAATACTGGAATGGGTTGCCATTTTATTCTCCAGGGGATCTTCCCAACCCAGAGATCAAACCCATGTCTCCTGCATTGGCAGGCAGGTTCTTTGCCACTGAGCCACCAGGGAAGAGGTGACTTCCTGGTAACTTTTAGTGACTTCATAATGTCACGTTATTTTGAATGATGAGTGTAAGCTTTTCCATTGTGCTATAAAACATTAACAGACTTCCAGTAATGAATTTTCATAATAGATATCCTTTAAGAGCAAACTTATGTAGTAAGGAATGGCAAGATGCTATGGAAAGGTCTGAGATGTGTGGAAACACTATAGAGGAGGGGGTAGGAGTTGTCCATAGGAATATACTTTCTGGTAGTAAACAGAAGGTGATTATCTCTGATGCAACTGAGCTGTATTTCATACCCCGACATGTTTCCTCCTGCAGGAAAATGGAAGTATACATTTCAGAAATTAGATAACATTTTTTTTTCTGTTTAGAACAAGAGCTACTCTCAGTATTTACATCTGATAGGCATTCTTTCTATTTTCTTCTTTTATAATTCATGTATTTGTGATGACTTTCCTTGTTCAGTTAATAGTGGTTATGTGTACCAGGGTAGTAACTCAAACTGAATGTGTAATTACAGTAAAAAGTGATTTTGAAGTTGTTATTCTTGGGATTTATCAGCAATACCAGGGTATGACATGGAGTTGTTCAGTTGCTCAGTCATGTCTGTCTCTTTGTGACCTCATGGACTGCAGCACACTAGGTTTCCCTGTCCTTTACCATCACCCAGAGCTTGCTCAAACTCATGTCCATTGAATTGGTGACGTCATCCAACAATTCCATCCTCTGTGGTCCACTTCTCCTCCTGCCTTCAATCTTTCCCAGCATCAGGGCCTTTTCTAATAAGTTGGCTCTTCATATCAGGTGGCCAAGATATTAGAGCTTCAGCTTCAGCATCAGTCCTTCCAATGAATATTCAGGACAGGTATTGTTTAAGATTGAATAGTTTGATCTCACTGCAGTCCAAGGGACTCTCAAGAATCTTCACCAACACCACAGTTCAAAAGTATCAGTTCTTTGGCTCTCAACCTTCTTTATGGTCCAACTCTTACATCCATACATGGTTACTAGAAAAAACATAGTTTTGACTATACAGACCTTTGTTGGCAAAGTGATATCTCTGCTTTTTAATATGCTATCTAGGTTTGTCTTAGCTTTTCTTCTGAANAAAGTATCAGTTCTTTGGCTCTCAACCTTCTTTATGGTCCAACTCTTACATCCATACATGGTTACTAGAAAAAACATAGTTTTGACTATACAGACCTTTGTTGGCAAAGTGATATCTCTGCTTTTTAATATGCTATCTAGGTTTGTCTTAGCTTTTCTTCTGAAGAGCAAGCATCTTTTAATTTCATGGCTGCAGTCACCATCTGCAATGATTTTGGAGCCCAAGAAAATAAGTCTGTCACTGTTTCCATTGTTTCACCGTCTATTTGCCATGAAGTGATGGGACTGGATGCCATGATCTCAATTTTGTGAATGTTGAGTTTTAAGCCAACTTTTCCACTCTCCTCGTTTACTTTCATTACAATATTGTAATTAACCTCCAATTAAAATAAATTTATAAAAAAGGAAATGGCAAAAAAAAAGGCTCTTAGTTCCTCTTCACTTTCTGCTATAAACTTGGTGTCATCTGTATATCTGAGATTATTGATATTTCTCTCAGCAGTCTTGATTCCAGCTTGTGGTTCATCCAGCCTGACATTTCACATGATGTACTCTGCATAGAAGTTAAATAAGCAGGGTGACAATGTACAGCCTTGATGCACTCCTTTCCCAATTTGGAACCAGTTTGTTGTTCCATGTTCTAAATGTTTCTTCTTGACCTGCATACAGATTTC
This sequence comes from Neotragus moschatus, assembly GCA_006410615.1. Lineage (NCBI taxonomy): Eukaryota > Metazoa > Chordata > Mammalia > Artiodactyla > Bovidae > Neotragus > Neotragus moschatus. The sequence goes on along the minus strand of SJYA01001170.1, from coordinate 131,040 downwards.
TCAGGATGCAGGTCAGGTGGTCTGGTATTTCCATCTCTTGAAGAATTTTCCACAATTTGCTGTGATACACACAGTCAAAAGTTTTAATGTAGTGAGTGAAGCAGAAGTAGATGTTTTTCTGGAATTGTCTTGTTTTTCTACGATCCAATGGATGCTGGCAATTTGATCTGTGGTTCCTTTGCCTTTTCTAAGTCTAGCTTGTACATGTGGAATTTCTCAGTTCATGTACTCTTGAAGCCTAGCTTGGAGTGTTTTTAGCATTACTTTGCTAGAGTGTAAAGTAAGTGGGAGAAGAAAGAGAAAAGGCATGGGGAATAGATTACAAATATTCTGTGGCTTGGGTGACCAGATATGACCCTGTACTGCAAAGGATGTCTCTTTGTCTCTGACCTACTCTATTTCCACACTGGGCAGATGGCCTTGTTTATTATCTATACCCATAAGCTGTGCTGTGTGTTGTGGCCATTAGTGGTTTTGAGTTTTGAAGACAAAGACATTCACGTAGGGAGCAAGATTTCAAATTAAATCCTCAAGGTCTGGGTATCATGAATGTACACATTCATTTTACTATACTTCAGAATTTCTTAGCTAACTTAAGAACAAAAGTAGCCTAATAAATGTAAGGTAGACTAGATACTTTGGATATATATTTAAGGTTAGGTGAAATTTTAAAATCTTCTAAATAAAAGAAATATAAATTTAGGGAAATGGCTTTTAGGAGTAAGTCTATATATAAATATAAATGGGTATTTAGGGAAATAAAAAACATAGGGCACTCTGAAAAGTTAAACCTTTTGAACTTTGTAAAAAACTTCTGGGCCTTAGTTTTGCAGTCCCTAAAATGGAATGACTGTTACTACCTGCATAAAGTCACTTTGCAGATTGAAAGAGATGTTTGTAAACTGACTACTTATAGTACCTAGCACGCAGCATGGGCTCCATAAATGTAGCTAGGGTCATCTTAAAAAATAGCATTTTATAAAGAGAACAGACATCATGGGGGGAATGTGGAGGGATTCCTCATGAATAACGGAAAAATGAAACTCATAAAATTTCCAAGAACACAGTCATCTTCATCTGAAAATCAAGTTCTCTTATCAGAAATGAAATATTAAAGTTACGCTGTACCATATTTAGTCCACACGATTCCTTAAAAATATGTTAGAAGAGATACAATGAATATCACATTGAAGTTGAGAGAAACTGTGGTCATTCTATTTTAAGCCCATGAAAAGAGCAAAACTTCCTCATAGTACATGGAATATAGCTTATTCTGGGAATATTAAGCTGATACTTTCCCCCTTTGCCCCCAGCACACAGAGAAACATGCCTACTGATAGAGAATGATGAAACTGAAGAAGTCAAGTTGCAGATGGACAGTCACTAACATGAGTCTCCTGAGCGGGATGCACTGTGATGTACCACCTACTGTCTCTGGAGCATCAAACGTGAGTGTATGTTTCTTCTTGTATCAGGCTGGTTATTTCCTGCTCTGGCTTGGCAATTTTGTTCATCAATGGCAATGTCTGTTAGTGTCTTTATATGTCCTTTATTTTCTTCTTATCTCTTTCTCTCTCTCCCTCTCTTACTCTCTCCCTTTTCCTCTGATTACTCTTCTCTGTTTTAAAATATGTTTATTTTTTAAAAATAAGCGTATGTTTTGGAATCATCCCAGCTGACAACTCTTTTTTAATGATTAAAATTGTTACAGAAGGCAATAAGTTAAGGAGATTGAATAAAATCTTCAGAATGCCTAGGGAGAGAAATAGACATACTGGTGACTAAGGAATACTACAGCTCAAATATCAACTCCTAGTCCTTTTCATGGAATGTACTTGAAAGAAACAAGGCTGACCTGGAATGAGTTGTGTCTTGGGTAAGTAGTTGGGACAACCAACATGGTCTTGCAGGGCATGTTGGAGAACGAGTAAAAAGAACACAACCAGTGATAAAAATATTTTCTTAGTTGGAAATTTCCAGGGGTAGACTATAGCTTAGTGGGAATTTTAGAATCTCCTCTAAACAAGATTCCAAATACAGCCTTTCAAGATTTCATTAGAAAGAAAGAAAGTTATCAGTTGTGGATTAAATCTGGTAGCTGAAAATTATCCCAAAATCGCTATTGAGTTATAATTTTGGAATAAGGGACTAACATTTCTATTTTACATAGAACTGTGAGCATCACTATTGAATCTATAGCTATAAAATTTCTTTTTCATTTTGAATTATGAATCTTTGCTTGTGAAAATTTCAGTCCACTGGTGTTAATATCTGAGTTGAAATTGTATGGGGTGCATATAAGTTCAACTAGAAGAAAGTTCCATGAAGTGGGAAGGATGACAGATACTCAGTGATTGATGAATAGTGAGAGTGATGCTCCTTTTACAGTACTGGAAAGTCTTTTGCCCCATTTACTCCTCAAGAATTCTGACTGTCAATTCTGACTGTCTTATAATATTTAATAAACAAGTTAGGAATCCAAGTCTGATAGAATAAAAGTGGATTTCTAGATTCTTGATTACTAATAGTTCTAAATAATCATACAAAAGAGGAACAAATAATCATGTGAGGGAGACCAAAAATATGGAGAAAATATTTGAGACCATGTGGAATGTAAAGGAAATAAATAATCCTTGGAAACATAAATAGTTGATCTTGAAAAGCAATGAGGTGTAGCTAGGCCTACTGTTTCATCTGTGGTGTGAGAGATGGTCTCTTGAAACAAAGATTCCAGAAAGCACAGACACAGCAGTCTTTCAGAAAATGTTGCTATTGAGAAATAGAACTTAAATCAAAAAACGTCTTCTCCACAAAGAAAATAATCCCAAAGCAGTAAGTGGGGTACCCAAAATAACTCAGCATACAAAGTCACTGCTTAAGGCACTGGAACTGAAGTTTTAACCCATATCTTATGATTGTCATAAGATAAATGGGCTTACATTTAAAACTATTCTGTCATTACATTTTAATGACATGAAAGGCAAAAAAGATGAACAGAAGGTGATAAACTAATAATCTCTCAAATCTCATTCAAAAATCAGTGAAAGCAATATGTTCATATAGGCAAATATATGTTTTCTCCATTCATTTACTGGGTTAAACTAGCAGGGGGATGTACTGAGAAAAGATAGCATTAAAGAGAATTTCAATCAACTGCAAGTCAGTTCAATTCACTCTCTCAATCGTGTCCACTTTTTGTGAAACCATGAGCTGCAGCATGCCAGGCTTCCCTGTCCATCATCAACTCCCGGAGTTTACTCAAACACATGTCCCTTGAGTTGGTGATGCCCATTCAACAATCTCATCCTCTGTCATCCCCTTCTCCTCCTGCCTTCAGTCTTTCCCAGCATCAAGGTAATTTCAAATGAGTCAGTTCTTCGCATCAGGTGGCCAAAGTATTGGAGCTTCAGCATCAGTCCTTCCAATGNTTTCTGCCATAAGGGTAGTGTCATCTGCATATCTGAGTTTATTGCTATTTCTCCCAGCAATCTTGATTCCAGCTTGTGCTTCATCCAGCCCAGCATTTCTCATGATGTACTCTGCATATAAGTTAAATAAGCAGGGTGACAATATACAGCCTTGATGTACTCCTTCCCCTAATTGGAACCAGTCTGTTTTTCCTTGTCCAGTTCTAACTGTCACTATCTGACCTGCATACAGATTTTTCAAGAGGCAGATCAGATGGTCTGGATTTCTCATCTCTTTCAGAATTTTCCACGGTTTGTGGTGATCCACACAGTCAAAAAGTCTTTGGAATATTCAATAAAACATAAATAGATTTTTTATTGGAACTCTCTTGCTTTTTCGATGAGGCAACAGAGGTTGGCAACTTGATCTGGTTCCTCTGCCTTTTCTAAATCCAGCTTGAACATCTGGAAGTTTACGGTTCACATAATGTTGAAGCCTGGCTTGGAGAATTATGAGCATTACTTTACTAGTGTGTGAGATGAGTACAATTGTGCAGTAGTTTGAGCATTCTATGGCATTGCCTTTCTTTGGGATTGGAATGAAAACTGACCTTTCCCAGTCCTGTGGCCACTGCTGAGGTTTTCACATTTGCTGGCATATTGACTGCAGTGCTTTCACAGCATCATCTTTTAGGATTTGAAATAGCTCAACTGGAATTCTATCACTTCCACTAGCTTTGCTCATAATGATGCTTCCTAAGGCCCACTTGACTTCGCATTCCAGGATGCCTGACTCTAGGTCAGTGATCCTACCATCATGTTTATCTGAGTTGTGAAGATCTTTTTTGTATAGTTCTTCTGTGTATTCTTGGTACCTCTTCTTAATATCTTCTGCTTCTGTTAGGTCCATACCATTTCTGTCCTTTATTGAGCTGATCTTTGCATGAAATGTTCCCTTGGTGTCTCTAATTTTCTTGAAGTGATCTCTAGTCTTTCCCATTCTGTTCTTTTCCTCTATTTCTTTGCATTGATCACTGAAGAAGGCTTTCTTATTTCTCCTTGCTATTCTTCGGAACTCTGCATTCAGATGGGTATATCTTTTCTTTTCTCCTTTCTTTTGGCTTCTCTTCTTTTCACAGCTATTTGTAAGGCCTCCTCAGACAACCATTTGGCCTTTTTGCATTTCTTTTTCTTGGGGATGATCTTGATCCCTGCCTCCTGTACAATGTCATGAACCTCTGTCCATACTTCTTCAGGCACTCTGTGCATCAGATCTAATTCCTTGAATTGATTTGTCACTTCCACTGTATAATCACAAGGGATTTGATTTATGTCATACCTGAATGGTCTAGTGGTTTTCTCTAATTTCTTCAATTTAAGTCTGAATTTGGCAATAAGGAGTTCGTGATCTGAGCCACAGTCAGCTCCTGGTCTTATTTTTGGTGAATGTATAGAACTCCATCTTTGGCTGCAAAGGATATAATCAATCTGATTTTGGTATTGACCATCTGGTGATATCCATGTGTAGAGTCTTCTCTTTTGTTGTTGGAAGAGGGTGTTTGCTATAACCAGTGGGTTCTCTTGGCAAAACTCTTATTAGCCTTTGCCCTGCTTTATTCTGTACTCCAAGGCCAAATTTGCCTGTTACTCCAGGTGTTTCTTGACTTCCTACTTTTGCATTCCAGTCCCCTATAATTAAAAAGACATCTTTTTTGGGTGTTAATTCTAGAAGGTCTTGTAGGTCTTTGAAGAACAGTTCAACTTCAGCTTCTTCAGCATTATTGTTCAGGGCATAGACTTGGACTACTGTGATGTTGAATGGTTTGCCTTGGAAATGAACAGAGATCATTCTGTTGTTTTTGAGATTGCATCCAAATACTGCATTTCGAACTCTTTTGCTGACTATGATGGCTACTCCATGTCTTCTAAGGGATACTTGCCCACTGTAGTAGATATGATGGTCATCTGAGTTAAATTCACTCTGTAGGTAGAATTAAAAGCCAGAGATAATAGAGCAAAAATCAGCAGTTTAAAAAGGAGGTGTAGTGTCAGGACAGGTTAAACCCGGGCTTTTCAGGGGAGAAAGTATCACAGAGTATTTCGTGAAATGTCCTTTTGCTGTGGAATTGATTTGGGGGAACCTTAAACTGATACAAAGAAGTTTCAAACACTCCCCATATTTTAAAGAATTTCCAGCATAATTGGAGTCTGACATCTGTCTAGGGCTTAGTTAGTCATGGTCCAGTAAATTCTACTAGTCAACTATCCATTCTTTTCCTCTATTCCATTTACATAGAAATACTACAGGAAAGGCAGCTATTTCAGAGAACTCTGTTGAAGTCCTATATGAGAGCCTAGAAGCGAGTGATAGAGCTTGTGCTACCCTTTCCTGGGGAAAAATAGGTGTAAGTCCCTCATCCACAGTCTCAGTGATGTGGTTCAGAGAAGATAATTTGTAGAGGGAGAAGAGGATCCTGGCATTTCATTTCCCTTTCAGAAGTGTTCTTATGAAGTGGTTTGCTGATATGACATTGGTGCCTTTTTTTTAACAATTTTTTTCATCACCTATATTATTTATTTTTGTAATTTTAAACTTTAAACGTTTTATTTTGTCTTGGGGTGTATAGTCGATTAACAACACTGTGGTAGTGTCTGATGAATAGTGAAAGTGACTCAGCCAACCACATACATGCATCCATTCTTCCCCAAATTCCCTCCCATCCAGGTTGGACGTCTGTGCCTTTTTGAATACAGCAATAAGATAATTGTGGACAGGCAGAGAAAAATCCTGGGAGGAGAGATGACAGACATGTAGCAGTCAGCTCCCACCCCTTGTGGTGTAGCAAGAATGTGTAGATTTTTGAGGGTCTGCTGAGCATTTGGAAGGAGGTGAGCTTAAGCTGCTCTGTAGGGACCATACTTAAGAAGGTTATTCTCTGTGTGAATGATTTGACTAACAGAGGCTCTAAGATTCTACCAAGCTGGGGCAGAAGGCAGAAAGAAATTAAACTGAAATCAGATATCTCTTATCAGCATGGGCAGGAATCGAGGATATCTCTAATAAAGTCTCTCCAGGAACCCACAAGTACCTAATTGACATTTGCAATAAAGAGAACATTGAACTACGGTAAATACTGAGTGGAAGAAAGGCCAACAGCGAAAGGGGCTCCAAATGCAGTCTGAGAACAGAGATGCAGTGCCTCTCAAACTTCCTTTCCAGAAGTCTGGGAGAAGAGATAAACATTAAATGCTGTTATCAGACCAAAGGGTAAAACAAATCCAAAGAACTTGTACTTAAAATTGACTGGAAGTGGGGAGCCATCCAAAATGTAGTTATTAGCGGTCCTCCAAGAAATAGATTGGACTTCCTTGGTGATGTGATGGTAAAGAATCTACCTGCTGATAGGAGACTTGGGTTCAATCCTTGGGTGAGGAAGATTCCCTGGAGAAGGAAATGGCAACCCACTCCAGTATATTCCAGTATACTTCCATGGAGAATCCCATGGACAGAGGTCATAAAGAGTTAGACACAACTTGAAAACTAAACAAAAACAAAGAAGTAGATATCAAGGTTATTAAATAAGCAAAGATTTTTAAAAAATGATTGGAGTATAGTTTATTTATAATATGGCATTATTTTCAGGTATATAGAAAGGTGAATCATATATCAACCTCCTTTTATTAAGATTCTTTTCTTATATACATCATTACAGATAAGATGCTAAAGCTGAAACTCCAGTACTTTGGCCACCTCATGCGAAGAGTTGACTCATTGGAAAAGATCCTGATGCTAAGAGGGATTGGGGGGCAGGAGGAGAAGGGGACGACCGAAGATGAGATGGTTGGATGGTATCACCGACTTGATGAACATGAGTTTGGATGAACATGAGTTTGAATGAACTCCGGGAGTTGGTGATGGACAGGGAGGCCTGGCATGCTGCGATTCATGGGGTCGCAAAGAGTCGGACATGACTGAGCGACTGAACTGACTGAACTGACAGAGTATTGAGTAGAGTTCCCCGTGCTACACAGTTAGTCCTTATTAGTTATCTATTTTATATAGAGTAATATGTATATTTCCATCCCAAACTCCTGATTGATGCCTCCGCATAAGCAAGGATTTTTATTATGGAAATCAACTGTGAGAGAAAATGGGGAAGAAGCCTGGGGAATCTGGAGGGGCAGGTGTCAGATGACAAGGCAGCACTGACTCTGAGTGAAGGGGAAGGTAAGGTGGGTGGAAATGTTATAATCAGCTGTGCGGTCTCTGAAAGATTCAGTAGGGTACTTGGGAACTTGTTAGCCAAAGTTGCCTATCAGAGGAATTGCATGTCTTCCAGGAATAGACTTGTTATGTATCCCTGCGTCTCTGTCATTTTCTGGCAGCATCCCATGGAAAGCATGACCTAGGAATAAAAATAATAGGTTTCAGAGCACATGGCCTGGGGTTTTCCCTGTTGTTGAAGGTCTACCAAAAATACTGCCAAGGCCGCTTTAGTAGTTTAGAGAAAGTAGAGTTTGACTGAGTTTTCCCAGCACTGAGGAAGTGCTGGGAAAAAACTTGAAGCTTGAACTCCACGAGTTGCAGAATAAAGTGATTTTATAAGCTGATGAGTAGCTGGGAAGAAAAACAAAGGCAAATAATTCAGGATTCAGGACATGACTGAGGCAGTTTTCTACTGGCCATCTAGAGCAATGGTAGCTAGAACATGAACACAGGGAGAAGAGAGAAAATCAGAGCCTTTAAAATGAGATGAAAAGCTAGAACAATCAGTTTAAACTAATTCTCAAAGAAATAATCTTTTGCTATGGTTTTCTTCATGTATGTATTTACCTTGCCTGAATATTATTTATCTTGTTTTATTTTTTCTGAGGTTACTAATTCTGTAAAAGAGATACTATTAATCAAATGCATTTGTGATTAAAAACTCTCGAAACTGCTGATTCAAAAAATAAACTTCTTTCGTGGACATTAGAATTTTCAAAAGCAGGTAAAATGTGAAAGTGAGCTTGATATATCTCTCACTGTCTTCAACATTTTTTTTTTTTTTGTCATCAATGTCCTTTCCCTCTTTCATTCCCCATGGATTATTTTGAGGCTCAGCCAAGTCATCACATATAACTTTACTATGGTTAAGCTCTAGTTGCTGTTCTAAAATGACAGGTGGGCTTCTTTTGATCTCTAACTACATGAGAGTTGAGGATTTACGACTCACAGCTTACAAAGATAGTACAGATTGTTGGCACTGCTGAAATTTGATTTACTTTTGAATGACTAATTGATTTCAAGAACATGCATTAATTGGGTGCTTTGTGGGAGGGAATTTTAAGTATAGATTAAAAGTTTAAGAGTTATATGGCTCAGACAGTAAAGAATCTGCCTGCAATGCAGGAGATCTGGGCTCAATTCCTGGGTCAGGAAGATCCCCTGGAGAAAGGAATAGCAACCCACTCCAGTATTCTTGCCTGGAGAATCCCATGGACAGAGGAGACTGGCGGACTATAGTCCTTGAGGTCTCAAAATAGCCGGATACAACTATATGACTGCCACTAATCTACCGTCTGCCATGGGATTAGTTCAAATTCCATCTATAACATTTAGTACCTAAATATATAAAGCTCTCTACTGACTCCTTATATCTTTATCTGTGTAATAAAATTAATATCATTTACCAATTAAGTTGGTTACAGACATTAAATATATTATGTAAGCAATGCATTTTGAATAATAAGTGGCAGAATACATGGTAGCTAATGCTATTATTTGTACCTCAGTGCAGTGAAGTAACAATGTGAGAAACAGAGAGAGAGAGGAGGAACTCTTCATGAGAAATTGATTAGGTTGAAATGAGATTGTCCCAGAAAAAAGGAGTGATGCCAGAATTACAGTCTAGCAGACTGAGTGGCAGTAGTCTTTCTCTGGTGCTCAGAGCTCTCTACATTTACCTTCCTAAACTTCTTTCCCAAGCAATATTTTCTACTTACTTATAGCTGATGCCTATCAGCTATCCAGTCTAAGATATTTATGATTTAATACGTTATCTCAAGTTTCACAGAGAACATGTAAAGTTATGTTCAGCTATCAAATCCAAGCTGGTTTTTTTGCAGAAATTGACAAGCTGATTCTAAAATTCATTATGGAAATGCAAGAAATATAGAATAGCTAAAACAGTCTTAAAAAAGAACAAAATTGGAGGATTCACACATTCACACATACTACAGTTCAATGAAATACTATTTAGTGTCCAGAAATAATTCTTTATATTTTGGGCCAATTTACTGTAAACAAAGGTACCAGGATAATTTTATTGGAGAGGAATAATCTTTTTGACAAATGGACCTGGCACAGACATGCAGTGCAAAAGAATGAAGTTGGAACTTTAATTCATGCCTATACACAAAATTTTCTTCAAAGTAAATAAAAATACCCAAATATGAGTTTAAAATATTGAACTTTTAGAAGAAAACATATATGTGAATCTTCGCCATCTTGGGCTAGGCATGGTACCTAATGCACAAACAGCCAAAGAAAAAATAGACACCTTGAAATTATCAAAATTTACAACTTTTGTACCCTCAAAGGAGGGGTACTATCAAGAAAGTGGAAAGATGTGTGTTCTCTATGTCTGCATCTGTATTCCTGCCCTGAAACTAGGTTCATCTGTATCATTTTTCTAGGTTCTAAATACCTGTGTTAATATATGATCTTTGTTTTTCTGACTTCACTCTATATGACAGATGTTGTCTATTTACATCTCTTCAAATGACCCAACTTAATTCCTTTTATGGCTGAGTAGTATTCCATTGTACACACGTACCACTTCTTCTGTATCCATTCACCTGTCGATGGACACTTAGGTTGATTCATTGTCCTGGCTATTATAAATAATGCTTCAGTGAACACTGGGTACATGTGTCCTTTTAAATTATGGTTTTCTCAGTGTATCTGCCCAGTAATGAGATTGCTGCATCATATGGTAGTTCTGTTTTTAGTTTTTTAAGAAACCTCCAGACTGATCTTCATAGCAGCCATTTCAATTTATATTCTTAATAACAGTGCAAGAGGGTTCCCTTTTCTCCACATCCTCTCCAGCATTTATTGTAGGTTTTTTTTTTTTTTTTTTGAAGATAGCCATTAAATAGACAGAAAAACAGTGGAAACAGTGTCAGACTTTATTTTTTGGGCTCCAAAATCACTGCAGATGGTGACTGCAGCCATGAAATTAAAAGACACTTATTCCTTGGAAGAAAAGTTATGACCAACCTAGATAGCATGTTGAAAAGAAGAGACATTACTTTGCCAACAAAGTTCCGTCTAGTCAAGGCTGTGGTTTCTCTAGTGGTCATGTATAGATGTGAGAGTTGGACTGTGAAGAAGGCTGAGTGCTAAAGAATTGATGCTTTTGAACTGTGGTGTTGGAAAAGACTCTTGAGAGTCCCTTGGACTGCAAGGAGAGCCAACCAGTCCATTCTGAAGGAGATCAGCCCTGGGATTTCTTTGGAGGGAATGATGCTAAAGCTGGAACTCCAGTACTTTGGCCACCTCATGCGAAGAGTTGACTCACTGGAAAAGACCCTGATGCTGGGAGGGACTGGGGGCAGGAGGAGAAGGGGATGACAGAGGATGAGATGGCTAGATGNCTGGGATTTCTTTGGAGGGAATGATGCTAAAGCTGGAACTCCAGTACTTTGGCCACCTCATGCGAAGAGTTGACTCACTGGAAAAGACTCTGATGCTGGGAGGGATTGGGGGCAGAAGGAGAAGGGGAGGACAGAGGATGAGATGGCTGGATGGCATCATGGACTCGATGGACGTGAGTCTGAGTGAACTCCAGGAGATGGTGATGGACAGGGAGGCCTGATGTGCTGCGATTCATGGAGTCTCAAAGAGTTGGACATGACTGAGCGTCTGAACTGAAATGATTCTGACGGGTGTGAGGTGATTCCTCATTATAATTTTGCTTTTTAATTCTCAAATAATTAGAGAACAGACATGTGTCCACAGTGGGGAATGGGGAAGGTGGGAAAATTAGGAGAGTAGCATGTGTGTGTGTGTGTGTGTGTAACTATATGTTAAATAGGTAGCTAGTGGGAATCTGCAGTATGGCCTAGGAAGCTCAACTCAAAGCTCTGTGATGACCTAAATGGGTGGAATGGAAGGGAGGCAAGAGGGAGGTCCCAGGGGATATATGTGTACATACAGCTGATTCACTTCCTGGCACAGCAGAAACTAACACCACATTGTAAAGCAATTACACTTCAATGAAAAAAGAAAGTGGGAAGACAACTCACTGAATGAGAGAAAATATTTGCAAGTCATATATCTGGTAATGGATTTATATCTATAACAAAAAGAACTCTTGTCACTCCATAATAAAATAACCCAACTGAAAATAGGCAATGGATTTCAATAGATATTTCTCCAAAGAAGAAACAAAAATGTTCTATAAGCACAGCAAAAGATACTCAGTACCATTAATCATTAGGAATGCAAATAAAAACCTCAATGAGATGCCACTTTCACTAAGATGGCTACAGTGAAAAAGACAATTGGTGCTTGTGAGGATGTGAAGAAATTGGAACCTTCCTGCTTTGTTGGTGGGAATGTAAAATGGTGTTGAGGCTTTGGAAAGCAGGTTGGCAGTTCCTCAAAGTGTTAAAAATAATGTTACCATATGGCCTAGCAATTCTCTTTCTGGATATATTCCTTGGAGAATTGAAAATGTACATTCACATAAAAGTTTGTAAGTGAATGTTCATAACCTCGTTATTCATAAGGAGAAACAACGTAAATGCCCACCAACTGAAGAATGGATTTTAAAGGGTAGAATTCCCTAGAATGGAATGTTACTCAGCCATACATAAAAAAGAAAGAAGTACAGGTACATGCAACGGCACAGGTTACTTATGAAAATATTATGCTAAATGAATAAATTGAGTCATAAAAGTCCTCAACTATGTGATTACATTTAAGTAGAAGGTCCAGAATAGGCAGCTTAGAGACAGCAAGTAGATTACTGTTTGCTTCGGGCTTAAGGTGGTGTGAGGTTTTGGGAACAACTGCTGGTGGGTATAGAGTTTCTTTTTGAGATGATGAGAATGTTGTAAAATTAGATTGCAATTATGGTTTCACAGATCTGGGAATGTGCTAAGCATCACTGAGTTGTTAGCTTTAAATGAGTAAATTTTTGGCATGTGAATTGTATCTTAATAAGTCTGTTGAAAAGTGTAATATTCAAAGGATTCCATAGAAATCAGAATTACTAGAGACATTAAACATTACTAGAGACTGAAATAGACACTAAACTCTAGTATTTCTAAATGACATGGAATATGAGAAAAACGGAGATCTACAGGATTTGGGAAATATATAGTAGGTTGATTAAGTTTATGATTTAAGATTCCTTTAATAGGGCTGACTTAATAGAAGATAAATTATTCCTGTTTATGGGAACTTGTTAGATTTCATAGATCAAAAAGCACAAGTTGGCTTGGTCTCTGGAGGAATTTGCTGAGCAGACAAAGCTCTGTTAGCCTGGCCAGTGAGAAGTCCCAGGTTGTTTGGAAATCAATTTGATGAGGAAAATAATTTACCATTCTTCAGAAAGCCCCTTCTTCTTCTCTGACTGACTAAGAAGGAAAAGAAGGCAACAGAAGATGTGATAACTGGATGGCATCTCCAATTCAATGCACATGAACTTGGGCAAATTCCGGGAGATGGTGAGAGACAGGGAGGCTTGGCATGCTGCCGTCCATGGGGTTGCAGAGTTGGAGAGGACTTGGCGACTGAACAGCAACAGAAATCCTCTGGCAGGTGGGATCAATGAACTTTTTCTTTAGAAAGCTAGTTATTAAATGCGGGGAGCCACCCCTGTCCAAGGGGGCTTCCAGCCCAAGGCGTAGCTCAGTGAGCTTCCTTATCTTAAGGGCCTGGGCTGGAGGCATGGCTCTGGGAGCTGCCTTATCTTAAGGGCCTGTGGAAACACAGGCATGGCTCTCTGTCCCGCCACCCCTGATTAGTCCTTGAGGCCTGGGAAACAACTCTTGCCTTGACCTGATTCCCTGAGTCTAGCAAATTGTTATCTTAGTGATTAACTACCCACCTCTTGGAATGTACGCCTTAAGCTTATGGGAAAATCAGGAGACAGGTGCGTAATCTCCAAAGAATTTTTACTTTACTCCCTTCTCTTTCTTAAATACTATGTACTCAATAAAGGCTTTGTCAGTTGCATGAAAACCTGCCTCATGGTTAATTGCTTCTGAACCTTTCGACCCCATCTTTTCTTTCTTCTTTGTTTCTCAGCCTTGTTGCCCTTCTTCAGGACCATTCGACTTTGCCGGTGGCACCGGCAATTAAATACTTTAGGTTTGTAGACAGTATGATCATTGTCAAAACTATTCAGCTGCCTTTTTTTATTGAGAAAGCAGCCATGGAACATACCTATGTGAATGAGAGTGGATGTGTTCCATTGAGACTTTATTGGTAAAAGGTTGATGACTGGACTGGGCCTAAACACCATAGCTTGCCATTTCTGCTCTAGGGGAAAACCGCTATGACAGAGGAGACCAGGAATGGACAATCATCTAGATCCAATTCCCAGATTTTCTAGGGTACTTAGAGATGGAAACCTGGATCTGATGGCTAATATAACATGACTCATTATGAAGACATCTAGATCTATGGGGGACTTGGAATTCCCAGACCAGCCCAACACATGAGTACAGGGTAGGGAAAGAAGTTCAGCCTGTTGCTCCATGTATACTCTGATGAAAGGTGCAGTAGTTGCATAAAAGGTGTGTGTGCTGTCACTTCTGTCATATCCCACTCTTTGCAACTCCATGGACTGTAGCCTGCCAGGCTCCTCTGTCCATGGAACTCTCCAGGCAAGAATACTGGAGTGGATAGCTGTGCCCTCCTCCATGGGATCTTTCCAACTCAGGCATAAAAGTTAGTTAAGGTTTTTATTGTTTTAATTCTAATGCTTCAATAGAAAGAAAATATCAGGCCCTGGTAAAAATTAGAGGATTTCCTCAAGATGGACTTATTTCTTAGCTGACCATAAATATCCCAGTATAACAAATCAGTATAACAAATGGTTTTATGGAAAATTAAGCCTAAAGTCTCATGTGGCTTTTGAAACCGTAACAGTCTTATCCTGTGGGATCTTTGCATGTTTTCTGGAAGCAAATGCAAATAATCAAGTAATAGAAAGACACTGAAAGTGTCAGCCAGATACAAATCTTATGGGAATTTAAAGCAAGAATAGTGTCAACAGAGCTTAGGTTTGTTCTCAAGTGTTTCTCTGAAGGGCCTGTGGCAGAAAGAACATTTTGGAATCAGGGCTTCTAGGGGACTGTTATTAGAACTATATACTAGTGGAGATTCATTCTAATGACTCCAGGGAATTCTGCTTTATCATCTCTCCCTTCCTCCTCATTACATTTTCCCCACTGTTTATCATTTATTACTGATGCCGATGGGGCAGTTTCATTTACAAAGTTCCATGCTCAAGGGAACCTATGTCATGTGGGGTCTCTGTGAGTAGACAGAGTGGTCTGTGAGTAGAGGGAGGGCAGGATGAAGGTGTCTGGGGCCACATTTTGGATACCTGGTGATCTTGGTGATAGATATATATATGCCTATTGATGGGAGACCCTCTTGGTTCCCAGCCCAGACCTGCCTCTAACATCACTAATTTTCATGTAGATAATTCAGTCCCATTACTAACTGAGTCTAATGTTTTTATTGTGTGAGAAATGAGAAGTATAAAACTAAGGATTACACATTTGAAGTGGGTAACTAGCTTTGGAATCAAGCTACTGAGGATAAAAATGTAAAGCTGTCCTTTATTACACAGGGACTTTAAGTGAGAGAAAGGGGGTTGGAGATAGACTGATGCTGACCCTTCAATTCCCAACACATAGAAATATGCTGCTGACTGCAACATCATCCGTACCCTTTATCCCTCTTTCTTTTAATTTTTTTTCAGGATGGCTAGTATCTCTTGGCTGCTAAATTTTTTCCTCTGCCCAAGCTTTTTTTTTTGTCTCTTATCTGTCCATGACTCTTTCTCTTTTTCCCCTTTGGTATTGACCTGATAAGCTCCTGGTGGTCTTGAGTGACCTTTCTACAGCGCCCCAATCAACCTCGTGGGGGCTAGTCTTGGTCCAGGAGAGAAATGGTTTCAGTATTTTGATTTGGGAGGGTGCTCATAGGATGTTCATAAGCAGTGACACTCATACAATGCCCAGACACATCAGCCATGAGATTTACCACCTCCTATGAGCTGATAAGCTTCCCAGGTGGCTCAGTGGTAAATAATCCACCTGCCGGTGTAGGAGCTGCAGGACACATGGGTTTGATCCCTGGGTTGGGAAGATCCCCTGGAGAAGGAAATGGCAACTCACTCCAGTATTCTTGCCTTGAGAATTACATAGACAGAGGAACCTGGGCAGGCTACAGTTCATGGACTGCAAAGAAGTTAGACATGGGTAAGCGACTGAACACATACAAATATTAATCCAATGAGAAGTACCTGTGGCTTTGATTAAAAAAATTAAACATCACTGGGCAATCAGTGGCATCATTTCTTTGCTCTGTTAGTACTTCTATTGACATGTTTAGTAACAGTCTTCATGTTCAAGGTGAAGCAAGAAAGCATGATGACTGGCTTTGCTGGAAAGAACTGCATAGGAAGTAGGTGTGAGAAAAGAAGGGGAGATTAAGTGAGTAGAGTTTGAGTGATCTTCCGAGTGTCTTGGGAGACCAGAGACTAGTCTCTAATCTTCCATGTTTTCTAATCTCTCCCTGTTTTCCTCCTGTAATTACTCCAAGATGCTTTCAAATAATAACTTCAGTCTTAACACTTCATTTTTATTCTCATGATACCTTGAACCTGAAGACTTACAGAGTTGAGAAAATTCCAGAAATCGTCATGCAAGTAGGAAACGTGTTAGAATGAAAATCCTCAAAGTTTGAGAAAAGAAAAATTGGAGGAAGATAACTTGTAGACTTGAGGAAGGCTAAAAATTGTAGGACTATAAAGGAAACTGATTGACAGTTCTAATATACCCCAGAATTGGAAAGAGAAAAATATAATTCTGCCTTTGCAGAAATGCTTCCCATGACCAACCTTTATCAGTAAGTCCCACTTTTCCTTCTGCCTTTGTTACTTTCTATTGCACCAGCTTATGGTTTCCTTGTCACACTTGCCATAGTCAGAAATCATTTTGTTTATTTTTATTTATCATGTATTTCTGCTTCCAGAATTAAAGTTCCATGGTGAAGAAAGCTGTCTAGTTTAGATAAACAAACTTGGCAAGTGATATAACATCTCTAAGCTATAGTTTCCTAAAGGATGAAATAGGGATTATAAGACATACCTCAAAGATTTCTTGTAAAAATTAAATTAAATGAGATAATACTGTTGACCCTTGAACAATAAGGGTTTGAACTTTGTGGGTTCACCTACAAATGGATTAAAAAAAAAAAAAAACTACTCCAATACTGTATTTCATGGGAGGTTGATTGAATCTGCTGATGTAGAACCACAGATAGAGACAGACTGTTGCCGGGGTCCAGCCCTGGTTGATCCAGGGAATTTGAAGGGTGGACGGAGTCGGCGAGGAGAGACTTATTTAATTAGAAGTATAAGATTAGATTAGAAAAAAATAATGTAGTAGGAAAATTAGTGGAGAAAAGAGGCTGAATAACTTGGTTTACGTGGAGAACTAATAAAACCTCGAGACAAGAGGTTTGCACCATCTACGTCAGGCCACCGGCGCCCCTTTGAATAGTGGAGGGTGCCCCGCCTTGGGCTCCCTCTCGCATGGGTCTTAGAAGCCAGGGCAAGTAAGTAGACATGGTAAGCCTCCACGCCCCAGTTGGGAATTCAGCCAGAAAATAGAGTAAAGAAGACACGAGGAGACCAAGCTGCTTCGGTAAGCGAGGCCCAATAANTACGTCAGGCCACCGGCGCCCCTTTGAATAGTGGAGGGTGCCCCGCCTTGGGCTCCCTCTCGCATGGGTCTTAGAAGCCAGGGCAAGTAAGTAGACATGGTAAGCCTCCACGCCCCAGTTGGGAATTCAGCCAGAAAATAGAGTAAAGAAGACACGAGGAGACCAAGCTGCTTCGGTAAGCGAGGCCCAATAACTTTATTTTTTAAAGGACTTTTATGCCTTTTCCACAAATGATGGTGTGTACATTATCTTCTGGCCTTGAAGGCCTGTGAACATCTTAAGACCCTCTTGATAAAGGCTGCTCAACCAGAAAACTTATTTTTCCTTGAAGTGTTTTTTCTTTATATTTCTAATCTATGTCAGCCTCAGAAAGTATCAAACAAAGTTACATTTTCATGAAGCAAAGATGCAGTAAGTTACAACAAAGAAAGAACCAATTAGCTCAAAAGTCTGATGTGGTCAGTTTCAAGGCTACTATTTTGTTTTTCTTACATTTTAACTATGTTAACAAATGTACTTCCAGGTGCACAGTGGATAAGAGATATGGGAACTTAGCAACAAGCATTGGCTCAACAGTGAAATCTTACACCAGCACTACTCTAATAACTTTTAACTCTTTGAAAAGCTCTATGTTTTAGGCTTCCCGTGCCTCTCACAGTTGGGGGGCTATAGACAATCACATGTGTGTTGTAATCTGGGTAAGGCAAGTTAGAGAGCCATCAGAGGGGTTTTTGGATTGAAACACTCTTATTATGCCCAGGAGACTTATCTAAAAGCTCTAAATTAACTTTTTCCTAAAAAAGGTGGTGGCGGGACAGCCCCCTGTTTATGTCAGAAGAGTAGGTGAAAAGCATAAAATAGTAAAGCAGGCAGACTCTGATTTGGGGGGGATAGATGCTCGAGAAAATTCAGCGAGGCTCCCTTAAGGCCCGACTCGCCTTTGCCTGTCGGACCCCTTAACCTCATGACCTTTGCCACAGGTGAGACTCCTCGTGCTGGCTCCCGGCAGACTGTAAAGTTACGTCTGGATTTTCTACTGCATGGGGAGTTGCCATACCTAACCCCTTGTGTCCTTCAAAGATCAACTATACATGAAAAGCAGTTATCAAAGTGACTGAAATTCAAGAAGCATTTAATGAAAGGAAGATGTTATTTCTTCTGTCATTGTCATCATCCCAGAGTCTGTTCTTTTTCTAACACTATGAGGGCAGATATAAAGAAAACAGCGACTTATAGGAGAGAGAGAAGAAGGAAGAAAGAGAGAGGAACATGCTATCAGTTATTACTTGATCCGTAATAAAATAATCACTCCAAAACTTAGTCCATTAAGTCTCATACATACAGACGAGTTCCATTCAGAAAGCAAGTTCTCAAGTCCAATTTGCTTATAAATCCGACTAAGTTAGTCCAGCACCCAGCTAACACAGTTGGCTATATAGTACTATACTGTAAGAGATTTATAATAATTTTCACACAAATAATACATAAAAAACAAACAAAAACACTTTTAGTCTAACAGTACAGTAGCTTGAAAAGCACAGTACAACAGCTGTCATTAATGGGCTGGCATCGAGTGAACAGGCAAGAAGAGTTACTGACTGGAGGAGGGAGAAGAGGTAGGAGGTCATAGAGCTAAAGGATTCTCAGCAGTAGAAAACAGTTATTGTTTAGTCACTAAGTTGTGTCCAACTCTTTGGTGACCCCATGGACTATAGCCCTCCGAGGCTCCTCCGTTCATGGGATTTCCCAGGCAAGAATAAGAGAATGGGTTGCCATTTCCTTCTCCAAGGGATCTTCCTGACCCAAGGGATCAAACCCATGTCTCCTGCATTGGCAGGCAGATTCTTTGCCACTGAGCTACCTGGAAAGCCCAGGAGTTGGATGGCAAGCTGGAATTTCACTCACACCTTTTTACCTGGTTAGACCTGCAAACACAAGTCCGCATCTTTGAAAGTTTGCAACTTGAAGGTTCCTAACTGAGTGCCGAAGAATTGATGCTTTTGAACTGTGCTGTTGGAAAAGACCCTTGAGAGTCCCTTAGACTGTAAGGAGATCCAACCAGTCCATTCTGAAGGAGATCAACCCTGGGATTTCTTTGGAAGGAATGATGCTGAAGCTGAAGCTCCAGTACTTTGGCCACCTCATGCGAAGAGCTGACTCATTGGGAAAGACTCTGATGCTGGGAGGGATTGGGGGCAGAAGGAGAAAGGGACGACAGGATGAGATGGCTGGATGGCATCACTGACTCGATGGATGCGAGTCTGAGTGAACTCTGGGAGTTGGTGATGGACAGGGAGGCCTGGTGTGCTATGATTCATGGGGCTGCAAAGAGTTGGACACGACTGAGCGACTGAACTGAACTGAACGACTGAACTGAACTGAACGTAGGGGCCTTTCTGTATTCTAAAACCATCATTTGTTATGCTTAGTAATGGTACTTCTGAAGGTCAGAAAATAGTGTTGAATTTAATGGGACAACTTTCTTTGTTCCACCATCTCTGGGACCTTGGCTGGGCAGACTTGAAGGTTTGAGGTGATTCAACATCTTGGAACTAGAATAACCTGGGGATGATTCTTTCTTTATCTGGTCTACGTGCTGTTTATTAGCTGGGAATAGGTTGGTTGTGGGCCAGAGCACCCCCACTTTGATCTGCATGTGTTCTCTCTCTGTGGGCTCATTTGAGTCTCCTCACAGTGTGACAGCGTGGTTTACCAAGCAGGAGTTCAAAGAGAGAAAGGCAGAAGTAGGTGAACTTTAATGCTTTATTCTCAGAAATGATAAAATATCATTCCTCTTTCTTAAAACATACAGAAAAGTTCTCCCCAGATCAAGGAGAGGGCACCTGGGAGGTCCTACTGACTGGGATAATTTTCAGCGTTACATTGAAAGTATGTGGGATGCAGTGTTTCGTTGGGTCTCTCTTTGGAAGATAAGATCTACTTCAGAAACCATTTTATATAGGTTAGCCTGACAAGGTTGAGAAGAAAGCAGAAAGAGGGCTATTCAACCACAACCATCCCCTCCCACTGACATGTGTGTGCTAATTTCTCTATCAGGAATGACAGTCTTTTCCATTTTTATTATATCCTCTCATTTGTTTCTCTGTCTCTAAATGTTTCAAGTTGGTATATGGAAATATCATTATGTTAAAAAAAATGGACTACAGAGGAAGAACGAATTAGAGAAGAGTGATTAAAATATTGTGATCCTATTTAAGTAACTAGGGGTATTTAGAGAGGGGCATGTTTTGTAGATAGTGCAAATTCAGAGATTTTTTTGACAAAATTATTTTAGGATTCTGAGGCTCTGTTTGTGAATGTTGGTGTAGGAGACCATTAAGAAGTGATTGACGCAACATGAATAAGTTAAGTGTTGTCTTGTTCTCCAGGTGGGAAGAGATTTTATTAAAAACAGTTGTAGTGAGCCTGTCCAGTCAGAAACATCTGGAAAGTAGATAATTAACTTAGTCACATTTCTCGGAATATTTTATGCAAGAAACAAGCAAGGAGGAAAGACAGAGAGGAAAGTGGCCCATGAATGAGTGTCCCTGGAATAAGACTGAGAGCATTTTAAGGTTTTTGTCTTGTGAAACATGGGGAAAAATTTGAGCACAAGCCTGTGATTTTCCTCTCCCTCCTCTCTTTTTGTGGACCACTTGTGGTTTGTGATTTCTCCCTCTTTCTAGGTGTATCTTCTCTTGTTCTTTTAAAGGGGACTGTTTAGAGGGCCCTCCATGTATTCCACTTCCTTGGTGAAACGTGTCACAAGAGCATTTATCGGGAAGGCCACTTCATCACTTTGGAGTGAAGGGAGGGGCAGTGTCTTAGAGGCAGCAATTTGCTGTAGAGGAATAGAGAGGAATACTTCTGTTCTGTAAACTGGGCAATGTGAAGTTATCACTGCTAGTCTTTGGTTGACTGGTTTCCATCTACAGTCATGAGATAGAGCATTGTTAGTGTTTACTGAAATAAGGTATTTTTGGACATAAAGCATAAACTAGGTTGGTAGTTTAACTCAGGCTAAAGATAACTGAAATCTATTAAAAATAACAAAGCACATGAGCCAACTTAGTCGAATGAATTTAAGGCTAACTATATACTTAGCCCATATGTTATATATTATTTTATTTTTTTACTACATAACTAATGATGTTCTGCATACTAAAATGGAAGAGAAAAAGTGATGGTACACATGAGAGAAATCTAGAGGAAAGAAGATTGACTGGAAAAATGAATGATGTAAACATTGAGATCATTTACAAACATAAACATGTAAACCAACTAAATATTCAATAATACGCATATGTGCTAAATTGCTTCAGTCGTGTCTAACTCTGTGAAACCCTATGGACTGTAGCCTGCCAGGCTCCTCTGTCCAAGGGATTCTCTAGGCAAAAATACTGGAGTGGGTTGTCCTGCCCTCCTCCAGGGGATCTTCCTAATCTGGGGATCAAAACCGCGTCTCTTATGTCTCCTGTATGGCAGGTGAGTTCATTACCACTAGCACCATCCCATTCAATAATAATAAGAATGTTAAAATAAAAGATGTCACACACTTGTATCTGCAGCCTTAAAGTAACATTAAATGATGTGGAAAATGATCACATTGTTCTATGGAAGATACAAATAAGAGTGTGCAGTATAATTCAAATTATACAAAGATATATGCCTTAATGAAGATTGTAAAGAAATATTTTTAAATGTATTAAAATGTTGAGTAGGGTGGCGGTGGTGGCTGTAGCGGTTCCTCCTGGCCCTGTTAATGTCGGGGCCAGGCCCGGGGAGGATGGCGCCCTAGAGCCCGGCCTTTCCTGGGGGTAGGGGCTGGAGGGGACGGGGTGGGGACCAGCCATGTTGGAGGTGACCCGAAGTCTGCTGCAGCGCTGGGGCGCCAGTTTTAGGAGAGGCGCCGACTGCGACTCTTGGGGCCAGCTGGTTGAGGCGATAGACGAGTATCAGATATTAGCAAGACACCTACAAAAAGAGGCCCAAGCTCAACACAATAATTCTGAATTCACAGAAGAACAAAAGAAAACCATAGGCAAAATTGCAACATGCTTGGAATTACGAAGTGCAGCTTTACAGTCCACACAGTCCCAGGAAGAATTTAAACTGGAAGATCTGAAGAAGCTAGAACCAATCCTAAAGAATATTCTTACATATAATAAAGAATTCCCATTTGATGTTCAGCCTGTCCCTTTAAGAAGAATTTTAGCACCTGGTGAAGAAGAGAATTTGGAGTTTGAAGAAGATGAAGAAGAAGGTGGTGCTGTAGCAGGATCTCCTGATTGCTTTCCTGCCAGAGTTCCCGGTACATTATTACCAAGGTTGCCATCAGAACCAGGAATGACGTTACTCACTATCAGGATTGAGAAAATTGGCCTGAAAGATGCCGGGCAGTGCACTGATCCCTATATCACAGTTAGTGTAAAAGATCTGAATGGCATAGATTTAACTCCTGTGCAAGATATTCCTGTGGCTTCAAGAAAAGAAGATATGTATGTTCATTTTAATGTGGACACTGAGCTCCAGAAGCATGTTGAAAAGTTAACCAAAGGTGCAGCTATTTTTTTTTTTTGAATTCGAACACTACAAGCCTAAAAAAAGGTTTACCAGCACCAAGTGTTTTGCGTTCATGGAGATGGACGAAATTAAGCCTGGGCCGATGGTAATCGAGCTATACAAGAAACCCACTGACTTTAAAAGAAAGAAATTGCAGTTATTGACCAAGAAACCACTTTATCTTCACCTGCATCAAACTTTGCACAAGGAATGATCCTGACATGAGTATCCTGGAACTTCTGTGAATCTCACCACTCCATAGAATCCATCATTGGTCTGTGTAGCATATGCACCCATCAACAGGCAGGAAGCAACCTGGACCCAGGCCGGCAGGCCAGAGTGAGTCCATTACAAGCTGTAGCACAGAATTCAAAGTCCAGCATCACTGACATAACAGACTCTTTGGATACAGGCTTATTGTAGATCTTGAAACGTTTTCACTTTCCTATTAAAAAAAAAATAAAATAAAATGTTGAGTAGGTATCACTGGTTGGCAGAATACCAGGATATTTTAATGTTCATCTTTTCTCTT
The DNA here is from genome assembly GCA_006410615.1 of Neotragus moschatus. Classification (NCBI taxonomy): domain Eukaryota; kingdom Metazoa; phylum Chordata; class Mammalia; order Artiodactyla; family Bovidae; genus Neotragus; species Neotragus moschatus. The sequence goes on along the minus strand of SJYA01001170.1, from coordinate 107,579 downwards.
TTCCATATATTTCAAAATTCAAAAATACATTATTTTCTCATTAGTATTTAAGTAAAANATTGTAGATCTTGAAACGTTTTCACTTTCCTATTAAAAAAAAAATAAAATAAAATGTTGAGTAGGTATCACTGGTTGGCAGAATACCAGGATATTTTAATGTTCATCTTTTCTCTTTTCCATATATTTCAAAATTCAAAAATACATTATTTTCTCATTAGTATTTAAGTAAAAGCTACTAGTTATAAATGTGACAATGGTCCTATCTCATTGTAGGACTCTGAAAGAACCATGCTCTGAAGTCTCCTTAAAGACAAAACTAGGAATAATGGGAATAATGGGAGAGTGCTTTTTACCCACTCAACTGACTTACAGATTGAAGGCAAAAGGAGAAGGGGGCAACAGAGGATGAGATGGTTAGATAGCATCACCAAGTCAATGGACACGAATTTGAGCAAATTCCAGGAGATAATAGAGGACAGAAGAGCCTGGCATGCTACAGTCCATGGGGTCACAAAGAGTCAGACATGATTAGCAACTGAACAACAATGTTTCAAAGTTATTTTTAAAAATTGGAGTTCAAATGTTCAAAAGTGGGAATGCTTTAGTGATTGATGAATTGTCATTGGACAAGTTTGTGGTTATAGTTCCTATAAATAATGCAAGCCTTCAGTTAAGAATTAGATGAACATAACCTTCCAGCCTTGAGCTATCTTGATTTTAAGTAGGTGGCAAGTCTAGTTCTTCCCAGTGTTTGTAATCCAACTGGAAACTTGAAATAACCTTTAAAGTGTAGGTAGAGTTTCCAAGTTATTTTTCATTGTATATTTTAAAATGGGATATATTTATGGGCTTTTTACATGTCTCAGAAGATCACTAATAAATCCCAATAAGACCATTGCTGTTGAAGCATTTCCAAGTTAAGTGAGGTTGGGGAATACTGCACATGTCAAAAAAGGAGATATATTATTTGATTGTCTACATCATTTCCTACTACAGCCACAATAATCTGAAAATATGCTTTGGACCAGACACATATTTTAAATGATTCAGCAAAACTTGGGAGAGGATATAGGAAAGAAGTATTTATTTTCTTGGTTGTTTAGTAGTATTTTTAGGGGTGTTTTTCTACCATAATAAACTATAATGCTAATTTGAATTGTAAGGCAGTACTACAGCTTACTACAGCTTGCAAAGAGTCAGACACGACTGAGCACACACACAATACAACTTTATTTCAGAACAATAATTTTTATTTTCTTTAATTGTAAAAGTAATTTTTTAAAAGCCTAGTGGATGCTGGTGCTAAGTCTAGGCATCAATTTAATGCCTAGAGATTAATCAATTTTCTTAATATCCCTAAGGAAATTAAAAGGCTCTGTTCATATTTACTTATAAGATTATTCCTAGAAGAAATCCTAAGCATTTTTCAAAAATCAAATTCCTAGAATTAATAATGGACTTAGCTAGGCTAAAAAATCTCTGGTTAGTATACAAAAACAAAACAAAACATACAAAACTAATGAACAACAAAAAAAATACTTATATACTTTTTTAGCCTACAGAATTTCTTTTATCATTTCTTAGAGCAGACTACCAAGATGAATGCTTTTATTTTTTGCCTATCTAAAAAGTATTTATTTCACCTTTATAACTTAATACATTTTTATAGCTTTTAGAGTACAATACAATTTATACAAATAAAATTTACCCTATTTATGTGTAGTTCTGAGAGTTTTGACAAGGGCTGACAATTCTGTAACCATTACCATGTTCAAGATACAGAACAATTTCTTCACCCCCCAAAATTACCCTGTGCTCAACTGTAGTCACCTGTCCTGCCACTCACAGTCTCTGGTAACCCCTGATTTATTTTCTATTCTATTGCCTTGCCTTAAAAAAAAAAAAAAAAGTCATATAAATTGAATCATGCAGCATGTGGCTTTTCAAGTCTGGCTTCTCTCATTTAGCATAATGCATTTCAGATTTATTCATATTGCTATTAATACTATGTTTCTCTTTATTGCAGAGAAATGCTGTTGTATGCCTGCATCACTGTTTATCCATTACCCAGGTGAGGGGTATATCAGTCTTCCAATTTTATGGGTCTTATTTGAACCCTCAGGGAAGCAGGGGTTTGTTTATGTGACTTGATTTTTATTTCCATCCGGGAACTTAAGCCTTTTGTTCTCTGGAGAGCAACAAGAGAGGCAGGCTCAGGTGAAGTTTTGTGCTGCTCCAGCTGTAGTGTTCCCCTTCCAGAATCCTGCACCATAAGGGAGCTTTCTCAGATCTCCCTGTCCTGGCCCTGATCTTTCTCTTGAGCTTTGGGTTAGGTCTGTGAAGATCCTGCAAATATTGAGAATGTCTCTTGTGTCTCATTTTTAGGGTTTATATTTTCTAATCAGCTCACACTCCACCTTTAGCAATGTGGTAAATATTTACTTGAATTTTTAGATTTTGTATGTTATCTGTCATCTGCCCCAGAGGAGCAACCACTTAGGTCTTGATTCTTCGACGCTATACTTGTCATCCTTGGATTTTGGGTGAGTTGGTTGTCCTGTAACCATGAATCTAATGAGTTCAGGAAAAGTTGTGACATTTTAGATTACATAGTGAGTTGAGTGTTGTGGTTGTTGTTATAGATGTGGGAGTAATGCTCTTTCTTGCTTGCTAACATCCTAAACAGAAGTTGGAAAGCACTTAACCTTTATATTTAAAAGATTTTTAACCAAGTGTATATTTTCTTTCAGTAGTTTGAAATATATCATTTGATTATCTTTGGCTTTTATTCTTTTTAAAGAAAAGTAGGCTGTTCTTATGATTGTTCACCTACATGTATTGTTACTTTTTAAAATATATATATATTTTTAATGAAGTATAGTTGACTTAACAATGTTTCAGGTGCACAGCAAGGTGGTTCAGTTATACAAATACGCATATATTATTTTTGAAATTTTTTCCCATTATAGGTTATTACAAGATATTGACTATGGTTCCCTATGCTACACAATAAACCTTTGTTCCTTGTTGTATATCTATTTTTAAATTACAAATCTAGCATTTTATTCATACTAAGTCAAACAAGTAGAATCAAAATGTCATAATTTTTTAATTAGGCAAAAATTCATGTTTTCTAAATATACATATTATGCATATTTATATATGTATACAAAAGTTTTTCTACTGCACTTGATAAAGTCTTGAGAAAGAACAATAAAAAAAAAAAAGAAGAGATGGAGAAATTGGAGAACATCAACTAACTGAAATGGGAGCACCGAATATGAAATAGAAAAAGTGAAAAAAAAACTACATAAAAGTAAGAGATCATCATATAGTGCAGTTGTTTTTAAATGTGTCTGCTCATTAGAAACTTATCTGGAGCTCTGGAGAAAACAAGCAATACCTGAGCATTTGTATTTTTCAAAAAATTTTGAGATAATTTTTATCCAGATAATGTGCATCTGGATTTTAAAAAGTGAAAGAATTAATTTCCAGAATATACAAGCACTCATGCAACTCAGTACCAGAAAAACAACAAACTCAATCAAAAAGTGGGAAATAGACAAAACAGACATTACTCCAAGGACATACATATGGCTTACAAACACATGAAAAATGCTCAACATCGCTCATTTTTTAGTTCTGTTCATTCGCTCAGTCGTGTCCAACTCTTTGCGACCCCATGAATCACAGCATGCCAGGCCTCCCTATCTATTACCAACTCCCTGAGTTTACCCAAACTCACGTCCATTGAGTCGGTGATGCCATCCAGCCATCTCATCCTCTGTTGTCAACTTCTCCTGCCCCAAATCCCTCCCAGCATCAGGATCTTTTCCAATGAGTCAGCTCTTCACATGAGGTGGCCAAAGTATTAGAATTTGAGCCTCAGCATCAGCCCTTCCAATGAACACCTAGGACTGATCTCCTTTAGGAGGGACTGGTTGGATTTCCTTGCAGTCCAAGGGGCTCTCAAGAGTCTTCTCCAATACGACATTTCAAAAGCATCAGTTCTTTGATGCTCAGCTTTCTTCACAGTCCAACTCTCACATCCATACATGACCACNTCAAGATCCAGCAGATGTTGGCAATTTGATCTCTGGTTCCTCTGCCTTTTCTAAAACCAGCTTGAACATCAGGAAGTTCATGGTTCATGTATTGCTGAAGCCTGGCTTGGAAAATTTTGAGCATTACTTTACTAGCATGTGAAATGAGTGCAATTGTGTGGTAGTTTGAACATTATTTTGCATTGCCTTTCTTTGGGATTGGAATGAAAACTGACCTTTTCCAGTCCAGTGACCACTGCTGAGGTTTCCAAATTTGCTGTCATATTGAGTGCAGCACTTTCAAAGCATCATCTTTCAGGATTTGAAATAACACAACTGGAATTCCATCACCTCCACTAGCTTTGTTCGTAGTGATGCTTTCTAAGGCCCACTTGACTTCACATTCCAGGATATCTGGCTCTAGGTGAGTGATCACACCATTGTGATTATCTTGGTCGTGAAGATTTTTTTTGTACAGTCCTTCTGTGTATTCTTGCCACCTTTTCTTAATATCTTCTGCTTCTGTTAGGTCCAGACCATTTTTGTCCTTTTTCAAGCTCATCTTTGCATGAAATGTTCCTTGGTATCTCTAATTTTCTTGAAGAGATCTCTAGTCTTCCCCATTCTGTTTTTTTCCTCTATTTCTTTGCATTGATTGCTGAGGAAGGCTTTCTTATCGCTCCTTGCTATTCTTTGGAACTCTGCATTCAGATGCTTATATCTTTCCTTTTCTCCTTTGCTTTTTGCTTCTCTTCTTTTCACAGCTATTTGTAAGGNCCTTGGTATCTCTAATTTTCTTGAAGAGATCTCTAGTCTTCCCCATTCTGTTTTTTTCCTCTATTTCTTTGCATTGATTGCTGAGGAAGGCTTTCTTATCGCTCCTTGCTATTCTTTGGAACTCTGCATTCAGATGCTTATATCTTTCCTTTTCTCCTGTGCTTTTTACTTCTTTTCACAGCTATTTGTAAAGCCTCGTCAGACAGCCATTTTACTTTTTTCATTTCTTTTCCATGGAGATGGTCTTGATCCCTGTCTCCCATACAATGTCACGAACCTCTGTCCATAGTTCATCAGGCACTCTTTCTATCAGATCTAGTCCCTTAAATCTTTTTCTCACTTCCACTGTATAATCATAAGGGATTTGATTGAGGTCATACCTGAATGGTNAGACAGCCATTTTGCTTTTTTTGCATTTCTTTTCTATGGGGGTGGTCTTGATCCCTGTCTCCTCGACAATGTCGCAAACCTCCACCCATAGTTCATCAGGCACTCTATCTATCAGATCTAATCCTTAAATCCATTTCTCACTTCCACTGTATAATCATAAGGGGTTTGATTTAGGTCATACCTGAATGGTCTAGTGGTTTTCCCTACTTTCTTCAATTTAAGTCTGAATTTAGTAACAAGGAGTTCATGATCTGAGCCACAGTTAGCTCCCAGTGTTATTTTTGCTGATTGTATAGAGCCTCTCCATCTTTGGCTGCAAAGGATATGATCAATCTGATTTTGGTTTTGACCATCTGGTGATGTCCATGTGTAGAGTCTTCTCTCATGTTGTTTGAAGAGGGTGTTTGCCATGACCAATGCATTCTCTTGGCAAAACTCTATTAGCTTTTTCCCTGCTTCATTATGTACTTCAAGACCAAGTTTGCCTGTTACCCCAGGTGTTTCTTGACTTCCTACTTTTGCATTCCAGTCCCCTATAATGAAAAGGACATCTTTTTTGGGTGTTAGTTCTAAAAGGTCTTGTAGGTCTTCATAGAACCGTTCAACTTCAGCTTCTTCAGCATTACTGGTTGGGGCATAGGCTTGGATTACTGTGATATTGAATGGTTTGGATTACTGTGATATTGAATGGTTTGCCTTGGAAATGAACAGAGATCATTCTATCATTTTTGAGATTGCATCTAAGTACTGGATTTTTGACTCTTTTGTTTACTATGATGGCTACTCCATTTCTTCTAAGGGATTCCTGCCCACAGTGGTAGATATAATGGTTCTAATATAAATTCACCCATTCCAGTCCATTTTAGTTCTCTGATTCCTAGAATGTCGACATTCACTCTTCCCATCTCCTGTTTCACCACTTCCAATTTGCCTTGATTCATGGACCTGACATTCCAGGTTCCTATGCAATATTGCTCTTTACAGCATTGGACCTTGCTTCTATCACCAGTCACATCCACAACTGGGTATTGTTTTTGCTTTGGCTCCATCCCTTCATTCTTTCTGGAGTTATTTCTCCACTGATCTCCTGTAGCATATTGGGCCTGTCTCTTATACACATCTACTTCACATTCGAGGATGTCTGGGGAGGCCTTACAAATAGCTATTANGTCACATCCACAACTGGGTATTGTTTTTGCTTTGGCTCCATCCCTTCATTCTTTCTGGAGTTATTTCTCCACTGATCTCCTGTAGCATATTGGGCACCTACTGACCCGAGGATTTCCCCTTTGTGTGTCCTATCATTTTGCCTTTTCATACTGTTCATGGGGTTCTCAAGGCAAGAAAACTGAAGTGGTTTGCCATTCCCTTCTCCAGTGGACCAAATTCTGTCAGACCTCTCCAACATGACCTTCCCATCTTGGGTGTCCCCACATGGCATGGTTTAGTTTCATTGAGTCAGACAAGGCTGTCCATGTGATCAGATTGGCTAATTTTCTGTTATGGTTTCAGTGTCTGCCTTCTGATGCCCTCTCATGACACCTACCATTGCTCATTATTAGAGAAATGCAAATCAAGCCTACAATGAGATATCACCTCACACCAGTCAGAATGGCCATCATCAAAAAGTCTACAAACAATAAATCCTGGATAGGGTGTGGAGAATAGGGAATGGTCTTGTACTGTTGGTAGGAATGTAAATTGATACAGCCACTATGGAATACAGTATGGAGATTTCTTTAAAAACTAGGACTAAAAGCACTATATGACCTAGCAATCCCACTCATAGGCATATATCCTGAGGAAACCAAACTTGAAAAAGAGATGTGTATCTTGTTCATTGCAGCACTATTTACAATAGCTAGAACATGGAAGCAACATAGATGTTGATCAACAGATGAATGGGTAAAGAAGTTGTGGTACATATACACAATGGAATATTGCTGCTGCTACTGCTAAGTCGCTTCAGTCGTGTCCGACTCTGTGCGACCCCATAGATGACAGCCCACCAGGCTCCCCAGTCCCTGGGATTCTCCAGGCAAGAACACTGGAGTGGGTTGCCATTTCCTTCTCCAGAAGGAAATGGAATATTCAGTTCAGTTCAGTTCAGTTGCTTAGTCGTGTCCGACTCTTTGCGACCCCATGAATCTCAGCACACCAGGCCTCCCTGTCCATCACCAACTCCCGGAGTTCACTCAGACTCACGCCCATCAATTTACTCAGTCATAAAAAGGAACACCTTTGAGTCAGTTCTAATGAGGTGGATGAACCTAGAGCCCATTATACAGAGTGAAGTAAGTCAGCAAAAGATAAATATCATATACTAACACATATATACAGAATCTAGAAAAATGGTACTGAAGAATTTATTTACAGGGCAGCAATGGAAAAACAGACATAGAAAATAGATTTATGGACATGCGGAGAGGGGAGCAAAGGGTTGGAGAGAGTAACATGGAAACTTATATTACCATATGTAAAACAGATACCCAATGGGAATTTTCTATATGTCTCAGGAAACTCAAATGGGCAGTGTATCAACCTAGAGGGGTGGGATGGGGAGGAAGATGAGACTGAGTTTCAGAAAGAAGGTGCTATATGTATCAGTTCAGTTCAGTTCAGTCGCTCAGTCATGTTCAACTCTTTAGGACCCCATGAATTGCAGCACGCCAGGCCTTCCTGTCCATCACCAATTCCCGGAGTTCACTCAGATTCATGTCCATCGAGTCAGTGATGCCATCCAGCTATCTTATCCTCTGTCATCCCCTTCTCCTCCTGTGCTCCATCCCTCCCAGCAGCAGAGTCTTTTCCAGTGAGTCAACTCTTCGCATGAGGGGGCCAAAGTACTGGAGTTTCAGCTTTAGCATCATTCCCTCCAAAGAAATCCCAGGGCTGATCTCCTTCAGAATACCTATGGCTGATTGATGTTGAGGTTTGCCAGAAAACAATAAAATTCTGTAAAGGAATTATCTTTCAATTAAAAAATAAATTAAAAAAAAGTGATTACAGGTTTTTCTATTAGATCCTAGTTTTGGTGATATAGAATTCTATTTGTTTCCATTGACCAATCATGCTGCTGCTGCTGCTGCTGCTAAGTTGCTTCAGTTCTGTCCAACTCTGTGTGACCCCATTGACAGCAGCCCACCAGATTCCTCTGGCCCTGGGATTCTCCAGGCAAGAAATGGGAGTGGGTTGCCATTTCCTTCTCCAATGTATGAATGTGAAAAGTGAAAGTGAAGTCGCTCAGTCGTGTCCGACTCTTCGCGACCCCATGGACTGCAGCCTACCAGACTTCTCCATCCATGGGATTTTCCAGGCAAGAGTACTGGAGTGGGTTGTCATTGCCTTCTCTTACCAGTCATTATATAATGATATTAAATGAGTAATAGTTATATAATCACAATAGTAAGAGATGTTTATCAGTTTTCACAATCAATTGCCAGAGAAAAAATAAAAGGTAATTACAATTGCAAGCCTAATGGGACATGATTAACAATATAAAATGATTGCATACAGTTTGGAGGAGAGTCAAGCAGAGTGATGTGGTAAGTGGAAGTGCATACATGCACACGTTTTCATCCCCCCAGATGTTGCATGAAAGGCGACTCCTTCCAGGGCCCAAAAGCGGTCTCTTGTCTAATACTCAGAAATGAATTGTCTGAGGAGACACAGGAGACAAAGCAAGAGATTTTATTGGTAAGGGGAGCCCAGACAGAGAACAGTAGGGTAAGGGAACCCAGGAGAACTGCTATGCTTTCAGTCTCAGGTTTTAAGGTGATGAGATTAGTTTCTGGGTTGTCTTTGACCAATCATTCTAACTCAGAGTCCTTCCTGGTGGCACATGCATTGCTCAGCCACCATGGAGGATTCTGGGAGATGGTCAGACAGGTGGTGTCTCACTTTGACATTTTCTGAACCCTTATGATTTGTGGTGGCTTATTAGTTCTGTGTTCCTTACCTCCTGTCATAAAATAACTCATGAAAATAGTTACTATGGTGCCTGGCCAGGGGTGGGCAGTTTCAATCAGTGTGTTTCCCCTAACACAGCCAGTCTATGTCTTGTGCTTTGTGCATTTAATTCATTTACATTTAACATAATTATTGATCTGTATGATCCTATTACCATTTTCTTAATTGTTTTGGGTTTACTTTCTGTTGGTCTTTTCCTTCTCCGGTGTTTCCTGCCTAGAGAAGTTCCTTTAGCATTTGTTGTAAAGCCTGTTTGGTGGTGCTGAATTTTCTTAACTTTTGCTTGTCTAGAAAGCTTTTGATTTCTCCATCAAATCTGAAGGAGAGTCTTGATGAGTAGAGTATTCTTGGTTGTAGATCTTCCCTTTAATCACTGGCCATCTACCAGGCCATTCCCTTCTGGCTTGGAAAGTTTCTATTGAGAAATCAGCTGATAAACTGATGGGAGTTCCCTTATATGTTGTTTGTCATTTTTTTTTTCTTTGTTGCTTTTAATATTTTAACTCTGTATTTAATTTTTGTCAGTTTGACTACTATGTGTCTTGGTGTGTTCCTCCTTGGTTTATCTTCCTGGGACTCTCTGTGCTTTCTGGACTTGATTGACTATTTCCTTTTCCATATTTGGGAAGTTTTCAGCTTTTATCTCTGTAAATGTTTTCTCAGGTCTTTTCTCTCTCTCTTCTCTTTCTGAGACCCCTATAATGTGAATGTTAGTGCATTTAATGTTGTCCCAAAGATTTCTTAAGCTATCTTCATTTCTTTTCATTCTTTTCTCTATATTCTGTCCTGCTGCAGTGATTTCCACCATTCTGTCCTCCAGGTTATTTATCCATGCTTCTGCCTCAGTTATTCTGCTATTGATTCCTTCTGGTGTATTATTCAACTCTGTTAGTTTGTTCTTTAGTTCTTCTAGGCCTTTGGTGAACATTTCTTGCACCGTTGCAACTTCTCCACTTGCCTCCATTCTTTTCCCTTGATCCTGGATCATCTTCACTATCATTATTCTGATTTTTTTTTTTTGGCGGGGGGGGGGGGGGAGGTTGCCTATCTCCACTTCATTTAGTTGTTTTTCTGGGATTTTATCTTGTCCCTTCATCTGAGATATAACTTTCTGTTTTTTTCTGATGATTAACATTCTGTAATGTGGTTTTTGTTTTAGCTGCTGTGGGACTGTGCTGCTTCTAACTTCTTTTTTCTGCCCTCTGTTGGACGAGGCTAAGAGGCTTGTGTAAGCTTCTTGATAGGAGGGACTGGTGATGAGAAAAACTGGGTCTTGCTCTGGTGGGCAGGGCCTTGCTCAGTAAAGTTTTAATCCAATTATCTGCTGATTGGTGGGGTTGCATTCCCTCCCTGGTAGTTGTTCGGCCTGAGTGGACCCAACCCTGGGGTCTACAGGCTCTATGGTAGGGTTAATGCAAACTGCAAGAGGGTTTACACCAAGGGGGACCTCTCCATGCCCTCTTCCCTGTGGTGAGCCCCTGCCAACCCACACCTCTACAGGAGGCCCTCCAACACTAGCAGGTAGTTTTGGTTTAGTCTCCTTTGGGATCACTGCTCCTCTCCTCTGCGTCTTAGTGAACACAAAATTTTATTTGTGTTCACCAAGACTAGAATTCCTGTTTCTCTCAGTCCTCTAGAAAGCCTATTATAAAATCCCACTGGCCTTCAAGGCCAGATTCCCTGGGGATTCCCAGTCCCTTTGTCAGATACCCAGGTTGGGAAGCATGACATGGGGTTCAGAACCTTCATAATAGTGCAAGAACTTCTTTGGTATTATTGTTCTCCAGTCTGTGGGTCACCCACCCATTGGGTATGAGATTTGATTTTATTGTGATTGCACCCCTCCTACCATCTTGCTGTGGCTTCTTCTTTGTCTTTTGCATGGGGTATCTTCTTTGGTGGGTTCCAGCATCCTCCTGTTGATGGTTATTCAACAGCTAGTTGCAATTTTTGGTATTCTTACAGGAGATGAGCACATGTCCTTCTACTCTGCCATCTTGAACCAGAAGCCCTATATTTAATGATTCTTAGTTCACTAGTTGCCTCTGGGACTTTCTCTTTAATCTTTGGTTTTAGTACTTTGACTAACATGTACCTAGGTATGTTTTTATTTTTCTTAAATCTGTTTGGATTTTTCTGAACTTCTGGGATATGTGAGTTTTTGTGGCTCCTTCTGTGGCTCTTTATTTATTTATTTTGAATTCTGGCCATTACCAATTCAAATATACTTCTTACCCATCTTTTCCTCTTCATTAGCGATTCAGTTGCATACATATTAGATTGTTTCATTTTGTCTTATATCAAATATTTTTTTCACTATAATAGTGTCAATTTTTTTTTCACTATTTTTGCTCTTTGTGCTTTAGTTTGGTGAATTTTTATTGCATTGCCTTCTATTTACCTAATCCTTCCCTCACTTGAGTCTGTTCTTCTAACTCTTCTATTTGAATTATTTATCTCATATTTTTTTTTATTACTTTGGGGGGGCTCTTTTTTATAGGTCAGTTGAAAATCCATTGAAATTCTCCACCTGTTCATCATATTAACCGTATTTAACATCATAACCATGCAAAGCCCCTATTTGATCATTTTAAAGTTCTCAGCTGATAATCCTAATACATGTGCCACATCTGAATTTTGCCTGAAGACTATTTCATTTTTGGCAGTGTATGGTGTTTACTTGATGTTTTCTGCACTTTATAATTTGTAATGAATGTCAGATCTTTTTTTCAACAAAACTCTAGAGACTAAAGAAAATAGTATTTTTATGCCAAGAAATGTGAAATTCTCTTCCAGCTTTCAGGTGTTATTGTAGAGTGTTGAGTCAACCTAATTTGTTATTTGGTATGTTGTTGCTTTATTTAGCTTTGTTCCATTACAAGATTCAATTATTTCTTAAGTGCTGTTGTGGTCCTCCCTTGGATTTTGTCATGCCCTGCATTTCATTCCACAAAGAGTTTTCCTTCTGTGCTTCTGACTTCTTCCCCAGTAGTAGACTACTGTTGTCATCCCTGTATATTCACAAGGCTCATGTAGGAAGGATTACTTACTTCTCCTGCCTTGATATCAGGCAGGTTGTGTGTCCCTGATCCTTGGGAGTTGGATTCTCTCAGCATCCCTGATCTTCTTCCATCAATCCAGGGTCTGGAACGCAGGCAGGGTTTGTGCTCCTCCCTCAAGGGGCCCTAGCAAGAGTGATTCACTTTATTCAGAGTCCTGGGCACAAGTGTTCCCTGCTCCTTCAGAGTGATGGCAGAATCTCACCGCTTATCTATAGAGAGCACGAGACGGGTGTTGGATTGCCTATTCCTCCTTCATGGTGGATAACTTCTGCTTCCTGTCAGTGAACAGTCTGAGGCAGATGGGTTTCCTGTTACACACCCACCGATAAACATCTTCCTTGTAACACCTGAGAAATGTCCAGGACACAGCCAGTTTGTGTGTCTATCTTCCAGCAGGAACAGCTATGCTTTGTGGTCTTCATGATCTAAAGTGGAGAGGTTACCTCACCCTTAAGTTTAAGCAAGTCTTGTGTGCCTGGACCACACAGGGACTGTGACTGAAGTGTGCTTCACTTCTCAAATGTTTCTTACCAATATTGGGTAGAGGCTCAGAGGAGAAATGTTATGAGTGGTGCAGACTCTTTTTGTATCTGGGGCTCCCTGGGATTCTAAACTGTCATAGTAGACCATGCAGAGAGGTAAGAGTCTCCTTTCTCTAGTCTGGATTCCGGGAGAGTTCTTGAGGGCAGAAATCTCTGATTATTCATCCCTCCACCCCATCATCTCCACACAACTCTTCTTCTCCATCTAAGTCTGAAGAACTTTGGAACTATTAGATGGTGTGTGCGTATTGAGTCACTTAGTCATATCCAACTCTTTGGGACCTGACCTCAGGGACTTGGCCCACAAGGTTCCTCCGTCTATGGAATTTTCCAGGGAAGAATACTGGAATAGGTTGACAATTCCTACTCCAGAAGATTTTCCCAATCTAGGTGTCAAGCCTGCATCTCTTGTGTCTCCTGCATTGGCAGGTGGATTTTTTTTTTTTTTTAAACCACTGAGCCACCTAATAACTGAATAGTAGCTCGTGTTTGGCCTTAAAGAATTCATTTTAATTTCACCTGTTTTCTTACCTGTCTTTATGGTGATGATGTTTTTATCTCCTATTTTATAAAAAGTGAATTTATATTTTTGTCACTCTTAGGAGAGGATTTCAACTCTTTGGATTTTAGTTTGCTGGATTACTTTGTAGCCTCAACTCTTTGGTAGCCAAAAAAAGTTATGACTTTTTATAGTACATGGTTTGTCCTCATCATTAAGGTAGAATTGATACATTTTTAAAATTTTATACATCTGAGGAAGAACTGGAAGTTTTAGTTGCATTTCTAAACAATAGTAAATAACCTATGGAAAATGAAAATAAAAAACACTATCAATAGTTGTTTTACAACATGATCTATGGGGAGATATATTTAATAATAGCCTGGAGAATCCCATGGACAGAGGAGCCTGGTATGCTACAGTCCATGGGGTTGCAAAGAGTTGAACACAACTGAGTGACTAACACATTTACTTTTCAAGAACTTTACAATGAAAACAATAAAATATTGCTGAGATAAATTTTAAAATATAGTAAATGGATAGCTATATCATCAATATTTTTGGAGAGCTCAATATTTGTAAAATTTCCACTCTCAAAGTGATCTAAATGCAATCCCAATTGAAAACCCAAATACTTTGTTTGTGGTGAGAATTGGAAATATGATTCTAAAATTTATGCAGAATTACAAAATCTGAAAATCACTAAGGCTTTCTAGAAGAACAAAAGTTGAGGGATTTATAGTATTTGATTTCAAGACTTATTTTAAATCTCTAGTCATCAAGTGATTGTAATGTTTGTGAAAGGATAATCAAACATAATAACGTATCGGAATAGAGTCCATAAAAAGACTAACTTTTATTTATCAAATTTCAAGTTCAAGTCACTTTCTCACTAAAATCTGCCTCCTGAAACTCTTAACAGATTCCTCTACTAAACTCTCTCACTGTTCTTTTTGTCTAATTCATAGTACTTATCAGAGCAATATTAAGTAATTATTTCTATAATTATTTGTTTTTTGTTAGTGTTCCCATGAGACCATATATTCATAGTGGGAAGTATGTCTCTTTTGTTCATAGGTATGTTAAGAGTTTTGGTGCATATTAGGTGTATAACAAATGCAAATGAATGAGAGATTTCAGTGTTACATGAAGGGTGATAAGCAATTTGATATTTTACTGGCTTAGGGCAGGTGGCCATGTGTGGACATTCTCTAAACTGAGAAAAGAGGACATATACAGGACACCAGTGTTTTGCTGTTTTGTTACTGCTGGCTGGTTTTCTTCATTGCTTCTCCTTCTGGTCTCATCTGGTCTTTAACTGTTTTCTTTAGATTGCTGTATCAGTTGGTGTTCTTAATTTCAAGCAATCAGAAACAAATGTGCTTCTTTGTTAGTGATAATGTTCAGCAAATTGTCTTTCATTTTAGAGTGAGCTCTTTAGAATAAACCATTGAATTCCTCAACTTTTCATAAGATTACAATCCAACTGTTTTTTCTTTTTTCACTTTATATTGTGAAGTCATTTGAGAATTAAGAAGTTGCATATGTTGTACATTCAATTTCCCTGAGCTAAATTCCCAGTTCCCTAAATATTTTCACAGTTCTTATTCCCCCACCTTTTTCTGTTTCTCTCTAAATGTACACACACACACACACACACACACACACATTATGAGACCATATGGGTGCATATTATATGTATATATTTTCTTACAAAGTTTGAAGTAAATTTACAGATACAGGAATTTGAAGTAAATTTATATTTGCTTATACTTAGGAGTAAATACAGTAAATTTGAAGTAAATTTACATCTAAATACTTCAGGATGAGTCGTCTAAAATTTACTTACATAAGAAAGTAAGATTATCCAAATTGGGGAATAAATAATTATTAAAACTTCAGACTTTATGTAAAGGTCTCCTGTTGTCCCACTAATCATCCTTTTTTGCAAATAATTTTTTTTTCTTTTCGAGTTTCCCATCCATAGTCACGTGATAAATTTATTTCTTTAATTTCTTTGTTTTCCATGACTTTAACATTATGGATGAATTCTGGCTATTGTTTTCCTAGACTATTCTTAATTTGTATTTGTCTAATTTTCATTACAATAGAACCTAGATGTGCAGTTTTAGTAGGAATCATTATAGAAGGCACTTGACATCAGCTTTTCCCATTATTTGTGTTATTATTTTGATCACTTGATTATAGAGTTGTTGGCCAGTCTTCTCTGCTCTATTTCCTATGGTAATCCATAAGTGTCTTATGAAGATGTTTTAAAATATTTTATTTTTCATTGTATTTTTGCCTAGTAACTTTGGTTTATGGTGATTCTTGTCTGAAATAATTAATAAGATGATGTCAAGTGGTAATTTTTAAATTTAATCATTCCTTCTGCATATATTGCTTTGGCATCTACTATAAGGAAGAGGTTTTCTTTCTCCGCATTTATAGCTATTTAGACTCATGGATTCTTATTTTATTCTATGGCCTATAAAATATTCTTCTCATTATTTATTTTGCTGCTCAAATATCTTCTTGATTTTGAAAGTTTTATCTCCCCATTTTCAGTAGAAATATGTCTGATCAAGACATCTAGAGTATTTAGCTTTTAGCTCTTTTTTAGTATGAGGTCATCAGTCTATACTAGCATAATGTTCCCTGGATAGTAAGACAATCAAGGCCCCTGTAATTTACAATATGGCACAAAGATAGAGAGCTGACATATCTTAGAAGCTACGATGGTAAATATCTTGTAATTTTCGTTAAGTTAAACAAAACAGCTTCTGGTGTTTTCCATTTATTGGAATACGGAAGAAAAGTCCCCCAGGTCATTATCCATATACCATATGCTGTCAATGTCAGATAAGATGGCAGGTAAAAGGAAATGATAGGCAGTATTACAGTACTTTCTTATGTACCTTTCAAGTCTTTGGTAGTGGCATTAATTTCTTAAATTTTCCCTTAGTTATGGTTTAACTTGATGTGCTAGGGAAAAGTTAGGAAAGAAGAGAGTCAAATATTTCTTTGTGGTCTATCTATCATAATAAACCACTATTCCAAGTACCAGAAACCAGTGGGGTGATGTCTCAGCTGCTAATGATTACTATGTTAGTATTTATTGAAAAAAAGCAATAAATGGTGGGTATTTTGAATGTTTCACGGAAGGCAGAGTGAGGTGGATTCATGTCAAGGTTTGTTCACCTGGTCTATTTATATTCCACTATACTCTGGGAATGTAGGTGCCTAGGTTATAATATTAACTTTAACAAGCATCTGATAACCTAATGCTTAAGTACCTTAACAGATGGTTGCAGATATCTTTGGTAAATATTAAGATAAAAATATATAGAGTATGGACACTATATGTCCTTATGTATACCAAACTTCTGCTTTGTTCAAGGGGCTATATTTATTTATTTATATAAGAATTGACTCATGTCTGGGAATTTGAACAAACCCCCATAGCTCAGTCAGTAAAGAATCTGCCTGTAATGTAGGAGACCTGGGTTTGATTCCTGGCTCGGGAAGACCCCATGGAGAAGTAAATGGCAATCCAGCTCCAGTATTCTTGCCTGGAAAATCCCATAGACAGAGGAGCCTGGCAGGCTACAGTCCATGGGATCACAAGAGTCAGACATGACTTAGCGACTAAACCACCACCACCATGAAATGGTATACATATATAAGTAGTCCTGGAGATTGCGTGAATAAGTAATACTAAATAAAGAGGTTATTTCTCGTGACTCAAATCACCACCCCAGTTAATGTAGTGTCCCTGCACCCTGTCGTGTTAGCCAAGCCTGCCTTATTCTTATTTCTGTATTTTAACAAACATTTCTCGTTTATGTCTGCCACTTATACACTCATCCTGATACTTCATCTGCAGGATCTTCTTTTGGCAACCTGACTTGCCCTAAAGTGAACAGTCTCAGAAGCACTTTTCAGTACTTCAGTATCTTCAGTATAGAGAGGATTCTCTCTCCCTTTTGCATTTCAGAGACTTGTGAAGGGCAAACAGTCTCAGCTGTCTTGTGGTCTTTAGTCAGAGCCAAGTTTGAATTTCCATCTCTTTAAATGTTTAAAGTATTTGTAAATACATTTTTGACATTTTAGTTTCAAAAGGAAGACCCACCAGCAAATCTAGTTTTTAAAAAATTATTATATAAGTAAAAAATTAAAACTGACTGTGGCTGCTCAAGGTAGCACTTTTTTTTTTTTTTGCTAATTATATTTTTATTATTTTAGTTTATTTTTTAAACATTTATTTTAATTAGCGGATAATTACAATATTATGATGGTTTTTTGCCATACATCAACAGGAGCCAACCATAGGGGTACATGAGTCACTCCATCCTGAACTCCCCTCCCACCTCCCCCCTCTCCACCCTACCTCAGCTAAGGTAACACATTATATCCAGTGTATGTGAATATGTACTAATATATTGACTATTGACATATTCAGCCTGATGTAAAATTGTTTTCCTTCTTCAAAAAAATTTCTCATAGCCATACATCACAGATTTATGCTCATCATGTTGATATAGTTTTCAAATTTGTATTTTTTTAAAATTATGTCTCTCTTCCCAGGCTTTACTTTATAATTTATTTGTGGTACAAGGTAGAATTTCTTTAATTTTAATTCTGCTATTGGGGAGTGGGTATGAAAGAACTGGCTTTATTTTAAAAGGTAGGAACTTCATTTGAATGTTCTATGAACCATTAAAGAGAGGGAAACAAATTTAACAGACAGGTGAAGAAGAAGCCATATCACATGGCAGGGGAGACTGAAGGAGGGCATAGGTTTTGGGTGAACCATGAGTTCTGAAATTCCCCATATACCTGTATTCCACTTTGTAGAGTCCACATTTGTACAACGATGCACTGACTTTCACATAGGGACTTGAAGAGTCAGTGAATTAAATTACCATTGCAATTTGGCAACCTATAGGAAATAATCTTGAGCTAATTATAAGCTACCTTATTACTGACACTGCTAAAATTACAGATTTTGAAAATTGTTTATTGTCCCTTGTTTCAAGACATGAAAAAAAAATTTAGGGATTTGACCTTGTCATTCTTTTCCTTTAAATTTCTTAGTGCCCTTGGAGAAGCTGCTCTTTGCTGCATTTCTCGAATTACTTTTTGCCCATCATGTAATTCTATCATAAGACCAGCAAAGATCCCCCTAATTTACTTTTCCCTCAGCTCTTTAATCATGGATATCATAGGGAATAATTTAATTTGCTATTACACATGAGTGTCATGGGCAACCAGCTGTCCATCCATTAATGATAATGGGATTTTCATTGCCTTCAGCAATAAAAGCAGATAATCAAACACAGATTTCTTCCATTTTAATCCAGCTCTCTTCTCTACAATATTCCAAAGGGTGAAACAGACAAGTTCACAACTGAAATCAGGACAGGAAATTGGGAGGATATCTGAAACTAAGGCTTGAAAAGTGAGCAGAAACCAAAAGTAGATCAAGAAAATCAGTTCTAGAGTACCACCAACAGGACTATAGCACACACTAAAATTACTGAAGATTTGAACAACACATCTACCAAGTGTGGTGTAAGTAGCACATGTAGAACCTTGCACATAACTGTGAGAAAACTCCCATTCATCACAGAGCGGTGCAGCATTTTCTGAGCTGGGCCTGCCTCTCCTTTCCATGCAATCCTTTCGCAGTAAATATACAAAATGGGAATAGCAAATGTCAAAAAATTCCTTGTACTCCATGGGGATACACATTAGACTTGTAATCATGTAAATATCAATAGTGTATACTTAGATATAATTGTACTCTATCACTGTGTACTATGGAACTTACCCGTGTTTCTTAGAAAAAATGAGGGCATGAGCACTGATCTACTGGTTAGTGAGTTGAAATGATCAGTCTCCAAGATAAACAAATCATGAAAGAAGCAAGTTAAATGTTGTCTCTCTCAAGCTAAGATTTAATTGGAATAAGAATTTTCTAACATATAATTTTCTAGGATTTATATAGATCAGGCATTATTGATAACCTTACTCCTAACTCAAATAATTATTACGCAATCAAAGTGATCAGAATATTATATACATATATAAAGTTTTGCAGTTTGGATCAAGTCCCATATTTGTCAAAATATGTATTTTCTATATAAAATATTTTGACATTGTGTCACAATCATAATTATACTCTGTGGCATTTTATGTTATCACAGGATACAAATTTCAGTTGTATGAGGAAGGCTTTTATTCTTTTTTTTCTTTTGACATTTCCTCATTTTTTCAAGCATGGCCAAATTACCTTGCAATTTTCTTATCCAGAGAATAATTACATTCTACTTAATTTTTTGAACATGAACTAATGTTTAATGAGTACCCAGTGGCCACATGGCAATGTAATAAGCATTCTTTTTGTTAAATGCCTATTTATTCCCAGATTCCAATGTCTTTTTAAGATGCTGAGAGTCTTAGCAGTTTCACAATATGCAAAACTTAATAGCCCCCTTATGAAGAATTAACACTCCTGAAAATATCCCAGAAACCAAAGAAAAAGGAACATCATGTCTCTGAATATTAATGACTGCCATAGTTATAATTTCTTACAGAAGAAATCTTCATTTCAGATATTGAATGGCATTCAGAATAATTCCAATATATTAAGAAGAAAAATGTATCATACATGGAAAACTCTGTATCTAATATTGACAAAATTTAGTAAGTACTTAAAGGAATTGAATTCCACTTACTATGTAGCTCAGTTGGTAAAAAAATCTGCTTGCAGTAGAGGAGACCCTAGTTCGATTCCTAGATCAGGAAGATCCCGTGGAGATGGGATAGGTGACCCACTCCAGTATTCTTGGGCTTCCCTGGTGGCTCAGCTGGTAAAGAATCTATCTGCAATACAGGAGACCTGGGTTTGATCCCTGGGTTGGGAAAATCCCCTGGGGAATCTTCCACTCCAGTGCCTGGAGAATTCCAAGTACTGTATAGTCCATGGGGTCACAAAGAATTGACACGACTGAGCGACTTTCACTTTCACTACTATGAAACCAATACTGAGGCTTTCTAGAGGAGTGGTGTCAATTGTATAAATAAATCCATAGACAACAACCAGAAATATAAGTCTTAGCCTAAAACAAGTATCGTAAACTTAAAAGTATTTCTAATGATAAAAGACAGACAAATGCATTAGAGTTAGGGCTTCAGATTCCTTCCTTATATTGGTGGATAGGTGGAGATGGGCAGGTAGGTATTCAGGCCAAGGACTCCTAGTGAATCTAGAAACTCTCCATACAGTCTGAAGGGCAAGGGCTATGGCCTTATCTGAAGGATTGATACTGGAATAATAAAATATATTTCCTAGCCTTTGTTTATCTAAAAATATGTATTTGAAAATGTATGTTAGGCAGTAATGGACCAAAAGTTTCCAGAATCTCCCTGTTAGCAGGGAGAGCAGGGGACTATCATCTGCTCCACAACTAGGTAGGACAGCTGAGGGGTGATCGTTAAGAACATCTGGGGTATAGTTGGATCAGGCAAAGAATTAAAAAAAAACTTTTAAGATGCGCAGCTGATCTGCTACAATTCTGTTGGCATAACCAGTACTGAGTGGATCCATTTGTTAGGCATCCTGACTGGTTTATGTGTAGTGAAAGAAATGTACAAGCTTTTAGCATTGGGTGGGAAAAGCCTTGTGAAAACCACATGTGTTCCAACAGTAAGTGTGCTATCTGTAGGGCAAGAAGCGATATTTGCCAAGAAAAAATAACCATCATATGAAAGCTCTCAGTCCTTGCCATCATTGCTTGCCACTGTGAGGAGCAACAGGAGGCACTTTTTTTTTTTTTAACATGATAGGAGTTGTAGCCCTGGTCTCTAGGAGGATGGGAAATTCTGTAGTCGCTGATACAGGTTATAAAGAGCTACTTTTAAATACTAGGTGAAGTGTGCTAAAAATGCTTAATCTGATAAAAACAATTTTGAGTCAAGTTCACAAAGAGTAGTCATTAGGCATCAGATAACAGCAAGGGTGTGTTTTGTACCTTTCATTTAAAAATGCACTGATTTTTAATATCTGATTAATTTAGATATATGCCCTTCCGCTTGGAACCAAATAGTATTCTCTACTATGAAATGGATGTGGTTTCATTGTCATAAACCTATATGTGGGTCTATAAGGATACAATGTGTCCCTCTTCTTTAGCTGTATCTGTGATAAAAATAGCTATGATCAACAAATACTCTGTTAGGTAGACATTTTTTCTCAGCACTTTATATAATTTACCTCATTTTAGTCTTTTCCAATAATCTTCTAAAGAAAGGAAAATTATGATCTCCATTAACATAGATGAAGAATTTAAAGCTCAGGGTGATTATTTTACCCAAATAATCAGTGATGGAGCTAGAACTGTAACCCAGGTCTGGCTCACTACAGATCCTTGCTCTTATTTAAACTGTACTTATACCAAGGCAGTTTTATATACCAGTTTTAAGTTATATATTTAAGGGGCTAGAAAAATGTACACTGAGACACTGACCAATTATTTAGGGACAGTTAGGCCAAAGGGCCTGACTTCCTTGGCTCTCCCTGACTCTGGGGATCCCAGAGCCTTTTGTATAAGGTGAAAGTGAAAATCGTTCAGTTGTGTCTGACTCTTTGCAACCCCATGGACTGTATAGTCCATGGAATTCTCCAGGCCAAAATACTGGAGGTGGTAGCTTTTGTATAAAAGTAGGTAAAATAGGGAACAAAAAGAAAAAGTCTTCTAAACTTTCCCCTAAGATCAAAGCTTGTTGAGTGGATCTTTATGAAAACCAAAGATATAGAAGTTGGCAAAATTTTAATAAAAGTATATGAATTGGTATATTTAAGTGGGCTTTATATAAGATGGCTATGGCTCTCATTTAATTATGAAAGTGAAATTAGCTTAGTTGTGTCCAACTCTTTGTGACCCCATGGACTATACAGTCCATGGAATTCTCCAGGCCAGAATACTGGAGTGGGTAGCTTTTCCCTTCTCCAGGGAATCTTCCCAAACCAGGAATCAAACCCAGGTCTCTATTGGAGGCAGATTCTTTACCAGCTGAACCACCAGAGAAGCCTTTATTTAATTATATTGTGGGATAAATAGGGCCTCCCTAGTGACTCAGTATTCTTGCCTGGAAAATCTCATGGGTGGAGGAACCTGGTAGGCTGCAGTCCATGGGGTCACAAAGAATCAGACACAACTGAATGACTTCACTTTCACTTTTCACTTTCATGCATTGGAGAAGGAAATGGCAATCCACTCCAGTGTTCTTACCTGGAGAATCCTAGGGACAGGGAAGCCTGGTGGGCTGCCGTCTATGGGGTCACACAGAGTTGGACACGACTGCAGCAGCTTAGCAGCAGCAGCAGCAGTGACTCAGATGGTAAGGAATCTGCCTGCAATAGAAGAGACCCAGGTTTGATCCCTGGGCTGGGAAGATCCCCTGGAGTNCTAGGGACAGGGAAGCCTGGTGGGCTGCCGTCTATGGGGTCACACAGAGTTGGACACGACTGCAGCAGCTTAGCAGCAGCAGCAGCAGTGACTCAGATGGTAAGGAATCTGCCTGCAATAGAAGAGACCCAGGTTTGATCCCTGGGCTGGGAAGATCCCCTGGAGTAGAAAATGACAATCTGTGCCAATATTCTTGCCTGGAAAATCCATGGACAAAGGAGCCTGGTGTTATGCCCAAGGTCCGAGTCCCCAAAACTGAGAGAACAAAACCTCCACAGCAATGCAAAGGTAAAAAGGGGTTTATTGCTAGCTCGAGCTAGGGCCCAAACCGCATCCAGCGTAGTGGAGTTGAGCAAGAGNCTCGGACCTTGGGCATAACATTTGGGGGCTTGTCCGGGATTCCGTTACTGGGAAGAATAACACCTTCCAGGCATAAGGGGATCCTCGCTAGGAGGAAGGACATCTGGACGCCGGTGTCAGGTCAGGGGGCAAAATAGTCGCCCAGCCAGCATAAGACCAGGGCCCACCATTCGTGCTGGAAGGCAGCTGGTTCTGTAAGGGACTGGAAGGGAACATCTCTCCTGATCCCGAATCTGGTGGGCAGTGGACTCCCTTCGGTAAGATAACATTGGGGAACAAGACGGGATAAACCTAGTTCAGTGTTTTTGGCTGATATTTGTTTGTCTTCTGTCTGTCGTATTTTCTGTGTGTTGGCGCCAGTCTTGTTTTCTCTGTGCTCATTGTGAGCTCTGCCATTATGGGTCAAAGCTCTTCCACCCCTCTGTGCATAATGACTGATCATTTTTCTGATTTTAAGTCCAAGGCTCAGAATCTGTCAACGATTGTGAAGAAGAGCAAACTAATAACCCTATGTTCATCTGAATGGCCAGCGTTTGAGGTCGGCTGGCCACTGAAAGGAACTTTTGGTCTGCCTGCCATCCTGGCTGTTAAAGAGAAAATAATGGGTCTGGTCCCACGGGGCCATCCAGACCAGGCTCCTTATATTCTGGTCTGGCAAAATCTAGTAGAGGATCCTTCAGCTTGGCTAAAACCTTTTGTTCACAGTCCCCCCAGTGCTTCTGTTCCACAGATCCTTGTCGCAGAGATTTCTGAGGGAGATGACCAGGGAGACCGGGAGAGTCAGAAAAAGAAGCTGATATTCCAGGAATCTTCTCTATATCCTAGCCTGATTGACTTAGACACTGAAATCTTGCCTCCCCCATATATGCAGCCACCCTTGTCCCCACAGGTACCTCAGGTGTCATCCGGAGAAAAAAGGAAGGACCCGGAACCCTTGGCTCTGCCACGGGAAGGGGGGCCAGCCCAAGGAATGCACAGAAAGACCCAAGAGGGCAGAGACTCACCTGAGAACGGAAGCCAAGAAGCTCCTTCATCCACCGTTTGGGTGTTTCCTGTCCGGGTCGGGCCAGCAAATCCCGGCGGGGAACGCACTTACCAGTATTGGCCATTTTCTGTGAGTGATTTATATAACTGGAAAACTCAAGCCCCTTCCTTTTCTGAAAAACCCCAAGGTCTTATTGATCTCTTAGATTGTATCCTCTTTATCCACAATCCCACTTGGGATGATTGTCAGCAGCTGTTGCAGGTGCTTTTCACCATGNGGAACGCACTTACCAGTATTGGCCATTTTCTGTGAGTGATTTATATAACTGGAAAACTCAAGCCCCTTCCTTTTCTGAAAAACCCCAAGGTCTTATTGATCTCTTAGATTGTATCCTCTTTATCCACAATCCCACTTGGGATGATTGTCAGCAGCTGTTGCAGGTGCTTTTCACCATGGAGGAACAGGAGTGAATTCTATCAGAAGCACGAAAACATGTTCCAGGAGTGGATGGGAGACCCACCATGCAGCCCCACCTAGTCGAGGAGGGGTTTCCTTTGATGCGACCAAACTGGGATTTTGAACGCGTGGAGGGTAGGGAGCGTCTTCGAATGTACTGCCAAACTCTGATGGCCAGTCTCCGGGCAGCAGCCAGGAGACCAACTAATTTGGCTAAAGTAAATTTGGTCAGGCAGGAGCCGAACGAGAGCCCGGCAGTATTTTTAGAGAGGTTAATAGAAGCTTTCAGCCAATATACCCCCATGGACCCCGAGGCTGACGAGTCATGCACAGCAGTTGTGCTGGCTTTTGTGAACCAGGCAGCTCCGGACATCAGGAGGAAGTTACAGAAGCTAGACAGGCTGGGAGAACAGTCAATACAGGATTTGGTGAGGGAAGCTGAGAAAGTGTTTAATAACAGAGAGACCTCTGAGGAGAGGGAAAAACAAATTAGACGGGAGGAAAGGGAATTTAGAACTGAAGAAAACCGGAAGAATCAGAAAGAGCTGGCTCAAATTTTCTTTGCGGGGACGAGAC
This sequence comes from Neotragus moschatus, assembly GCA_006410615.1. Classification (NCBI taxonomy): domain Eukaryota; kingdom Metazoa; phylum Chordata; class Mammalia; order Artiodactyla; family Bovidae; genus Neotragus; species Neotragus moschatus. Next base: position 82,447 of record SJYA01001170.1, on the reverse strand, counting down.
CGGGACCTGATTCCCAGAAGATTCAAGACAACCAGGTGAAAGGAAGGGAAAAACCAGCTAGACAGGCTCTAAAGAGAGACTAATGTGTTTACTACAAAGAGCAAGGACACTGGAAAAATGAGTGCCCTAAAAGAGACCTGAAGAAAAAGGCTATAAGGACGGAAGAGTCTCCCTCGAGGGCCCACGTCTTATATACAGGGGAAGATAGTGATTAGGGGGATCAGGGCCCGGCACCCCTCCCTGAGTCCTGGGTAGCTATTAATGTGGAGGGGAAACCGGTTGGCTTCATGGTGGATACGGGAGCCCAATACTCAGTCCTCAATCAAAAATTCGGGCCGATATCCGAAAAGACTAGCTTGGTCCAGGGAGCCACCGGGACAAAAAGATATTACTGGACCATTAAACAGAAGGTGGACTTGGGAGCCCAACGGGTTTCCCATTCATTTTTAGTGAAACCAGAATGTCCAGCCCCTTTATTAGGAAGAGATCTATTGTCCAAAGTCAATGCGCAAATCCACTTTGACTCTGGAGGGATATCAGTCACAGATGGGCTTGGACAACCAATTCATGTTCTATCTCTAGCACTGAGAGATGAATACAGACTGTATTCACCAAAACCCCCTGCAGCTGTGGACCTTGCTATGCAGCAATGGATCCAAAAATACCCTCTGGCCTGGGCCGAGACAGCAGGAGTAGGACTGGCTAAACAAAGACCTCCCATCATTGTTGAATTAAAAGCAAATGCTACCCCTGTGAGGGTAAAGCAGTACCCCATGAGTCAGGAGGCCCNCGGAAGATGATCTCAGTTCCTCCTAGGTGATGTCTCAGCTTCTTGATAAATGGAACTCAGGCCTTAAAGCCTGTCATGGCGTATGTCATGTCCTAACACCTGGCAGGCTACAGTCCATGGAGTCAGAAAGAACTGTACATGACTGAGCATGCATGCTTCCAAGGGAGCTGGTATTTGACTCTGTTGAAGGAGAGAAAGAGGTTTTGTAGAGGAAGGTGCATTTATTTACTTGTGTATGTATATATATATATATATATATATATATATATATATATTTGCTTGTGATGAGAACTTTAACATTTATTTTCTTCAGTTCAGTTCAGCCGCTAAGTCATGTCCAACTCTTTTTGGCCCCATGAATCACAGCATGCCAGGCCTCCCTGTCCATCACCGAGTCCCGGAGTTCACTCAAACTGATGTCCATCAAGTCGGTGACGCCATCTAGCCATCTCATCCTCTGTTGTCACCTTTTCCTCCTTCCCCTAATCCCTCCCAGCATCAGAGTCTTTTCCAATGAGTCAACTCTTCACATGAAGTGGCCAAAGTATTGGGGTTTCAGCTTCAGCATCAATCCTTCCAGTGAATACTCAGGACTGATTTCCTTTAGGATGGACTGGTTGGATCTCCTTGCAGTTCAAGGGACTCTCAAGAATCTTCTCCAACACCATAGTTCAAAAGCATCAGTTCTTTGGTGCTCAGCTTTCTTCATAGTCCAACTCTCACATCCATACATGACCACTGGAAAAACCATAGCCTTGACGAGCAGTGTTAACTATGGTCATCATGTACATTTCATCTCTAATACTTATAACTAGAAGTTTGTACCTTCTGACCACCTTCATCCAATTCCCTCACTTCCCCTCCATTCCTTTGGTAACTGCCACTAGGATCTTTTGTTCTATGAGTTTGTTTCTTTTTTAAGGTTTTCCATATGTAAGTGATATCATAGAGTATTTGTCTATCTGTTTGACTTATTTTGCTTATTATAATAGCTCCAAGGTTTATCCATGTTGTAGCAAAAGGAAATATTTCCGTCTTTTTTTTAATGACTGAATAGTATTCTATGATGGCTAATGACAAAGAATAATTTTTCAGGTGGCTTTTTGCCATCTATGTACACTCCAGTGTACTTTCTTTTCATGTCTTTGCCCATTTTCTACCTGGGTTATTTCTGTTTTTCTAAAGTTGAGCTTTGAGAATCCTTTAAAAATTCTACATACAAAGATGTCTAGCATATTGATTTTCTGCCTGAAAAGTTGTTGATCTTGTTTGTGTGTGCTCATTTCTTAGAATTCTCTATGTGCAAGATTATGTAATTTATCATTAGAGATAATTTTACTCCTTTATTACCAGTCTAGATGCCTTTTAATTTTCTTGTCAATATCTTTGACCAGAACCTCCAGTAGAATTTTGCATAGAAGCTGCAGTAGCAGACATCCTTGTCTTGCTCTTACTTTTAGGAAAAAGTATTCAGCCTTTCACCACTAAGTATGATGACAGATGTGAGTTTTTATAGATATCTTTTATAAAGTTGAAAAAGTTCTTTTCTATTCCTTGCTTATTATATTTTGAAATCATAAAGTGGTACTGATTTATCTCAAATGACTTTAAAAATCTATTGATATGATTATGGATTTTGTTCTTTATTTTATTGCTATTGTGTATTATATTTATTGAATTTTGGCTGTTCAACCAACACACCCTTGCATTCCTGGAATAAATCTTACTTTACCATGTTACGTAATTCTTTTTGTATAGCTGTATTTCTCCTTTGAATTGCTAGCATTTTGTTAAAAGAATTGTCTAGTGACCGTCTAAGGATCAAAACATTTAGTGACTCTCTGGATCAAACTAAGTCCAGGGGCATTTATTCATTGATATAGCATTATCAATGAATGCTATTATTTTGCATTCTTTTCTACTATTTTTCCTTTTTTCTCATTTATCACATGAAAAGCCATCAGTTTTTCATATACTTCACCTGGCTTTACCCTGTCCTGGTCTCCCTCTATCCATATCAATTATAGATAGAACTTATTTTTGTATCTCCTCCTCTAAGAGGTATTCTTCTCAAAGTTAGGGATTTAATTTTCTCACTTGTGATAGTGCCTGATACTTTGAAGACTTCCAAGTTCTTTTTCCTCTTCCTCTTCTTCCTTTTAATCTTCCCTGCGCTCTCCATTTCTCTTCCTTCTCATCCTTTTCTTCCTCCTCCTCCTGCACTTCCTTTCTCTTTTTCTGACTTAATGAGTATATAAATATAAAAAATCAATGATTATATAAAAATAGAAAACCACAAAAAAGTAAAGTGTATACTTTCCCATTTAAACTTTATCTATAAACTATTAAATTGATCTATTTTGGGAAGACATATCAATTTAACTTTTAGGAATTTATGGGTAAAGCAAAGCTAAATGATTCCCTACAAATTCTCATAGAAGGCATATGTTGTTGATGTGAAGAGATAATAGTTGCTGACATTTCTCAATAATATTTAAAAAGGAGTCACTTGGGAAATACTGCAGCAGTCACCTGAGGACTGAGTTTCTCTTTCTGGTGGAGAAAACCAGTTGCCTATTCATTCAAACATGACATGGTAGTGCATAAGTGTAACTCAATATCCTGTATTTTATAAATATTATCTTTCTGGCCAATTTATTAAGTTTTTGCTCACCTATTAAAAGTTAGGCCATTACTATTTTAGATAAATATAAACATTTGATATTTATAGATGATGTCTGATCTGAAACTAGTTCCTCAGCATGGTTTCTTGTCACAAAAAGAAAAAATGTGAAACATTTCAAAGCATCAGCATAGCAGAAATTCAAAAATAAAAGTCAATTTCAGAGTGAAATCTTAGAGAGAAACTATATATTTATCCTTGCTGTGGTCAGGTAGCAAATTTAGCTGGATAAATACGGGCTTCCCAGGTGGCTCCGTGGTAAACAATTCTGCCTGCTGATGCAGGAGACACAGGAGACATGGATTCGATCCCTGGGTTTGGAAGATCCCCTGCAGGAATAAATGACAACCCACTCCAGTATTCTTGCCTGGGAAATCCCATGGACAGAGGCACCTGGCAGGCTACAGTCCATGGGGTGGCAAAGAGTCAGACACGACTGAGCTACGGAGCATGCACACAATAGGGAAATATCCAGTGATATTTCACATATGATAGTGAAAGTGTTAGCCTCTCAGTCATGTCTTTGTGACCTCAGGCATTGTTGCCTTCCAAGCTCCACTATCCATGGGATTTTCCAGGCAATAAAAATTCCACAATAAAGCTAATACTTCTTAAGAAATGTTTTTATTGTTTATGCTTTGATACCACAATAGGAACATTCATTTGATTGTTAAATCTGATTTACCTGAAAAAAAATGTACTTCTAGTTAAAAAATAAAGAATAAAATATTTACTGAAAATTGCCTTTGTTTTTCCAGAGAAACAGTTACAATAACTATAAATCTAAGATTTAACACATTGTTTGTGGAAGCAATATAAATTTAATAATGTATCAAATTGAGTTAATAACATAAAATGAATTATTTGAATACATAAATATTAATCTGTCTTCTGTCTAGACTAATTAAAGTGAAAGAAAGTGAAAGTGAAGTCACTCAGTCATGTCTGACTCTTTGTGACCCCATGGAATCTAGCCTACCAAGCTCCTCTGTCCATGGGATTTTCCAGACAATAGTACTGGAGTGGGTTGCCATTTCCTTCTCCAGGGGATCTTCCCAACCCAGGGATAGAACTCTGGTCTCCCGCATTGCAAGCAGATGTTTTACCATCTGAGCCACCAGGAAAGGTGCTTTTTTGATAAGTTAATTAGTCTGATCAACTGAAAGTTACATGTGAGAAATTTCCCTGATACTTATCCCCCCAACCAATCACTAAAATCATTGTTTTAAAATCTTTACTATATTTTGAATCTTCTGTTTGACTTCAGTTCTGCTGACAACCACTTAATTTATGTCCTATTATTTGAGAAGTCAATCCTTAGGATGACTTTTTAATTTGCCCATCTCCTTTAAATTTCCTTTGACTAGTGTTTTTTCATGTCCCTTCTTAAAATTCTTTAAGAGCCCTATTATTCATAGAATAAGATAAAATCCCATTGTAAGAGCAAGCATGAACCCTCATGATCTATTCCTTGCCCTTGACCTCTTTCAAATTTGAAAATTAGTTTATGTCAAAAGTTGTCCCCAAAAGTACCCAATTGTTTTGAACCTGATGTATCCCCAGAATGTCCTCTACTTCTGTTTATATTTGGTTATTTGTAAACCTCTCTGTTTTTTAACTTTAAAAGTCAGTTATAAGAATTTTCTTATTCATAGTGAACAAATACCTACTTTGGACTTCAGTCATTCCCTCTGTGTACTGTATAACTAAATTTACCAATAGATACCTAACTCATTGTATGGAGATGGTCTGTGTGTCATTCTCTTCTAACCAACTAAACTGTAAGACAGTTTTATTCATGCTCACATCTTCATTGCTGGCAAATGGCTAAATATATTTATTAAGTATTCATTAATTAAGTAGACTATGCTAGCTTTTCCCTAAGTCATTTTCTTTTTTTTTTTTCCCCTGAGTCATTTTCTACTTCTTCCTGGGCTAGATTAACTTTCCCTGTTTTTCAGATTTTCTAGGTAGGATTGTGTGACAGTGTTCTACTTAATGGAAGGTGAAATGACATTGTCTGCTTCCAGGCCTTTGTACCTTTATTTTCCAAACCAACAGTTTAGAGAATGACAAAGCCATAAGATGAAGGAATGCTAAGTTCACGGGTATTTCCTCGGTCACTTGCTAGTCATGAATGCTCAGAATTTATCTCTGCAAGAAATAAACTATTTTGTTAAGCCATGAGATTGGGAAATTTCTTTGTTCTCTTAGATACCTTGCATTAAATATGATTTTTAGTATAATTGAACAGATTTTATCATTTTGAATATGTTTTACTGTGTTTGGTTTATCCATTAAATTAGAGTATACTATTAGATAAAAGTAAAAAAATTTATAATAGATTGTTCTATGCCAAATATTTTATAGTAATTGTCTCTAATTTATTATTTTATTTTTATAAATGGAAAAGTGAGATTTGGGAAGAGAAACAGTTGTTCCAGGATATAGAACCAGTTGTGAACCCTCCAGTCAATCAATCAACTGAAAGTTCATAATCATGCACCACAGCATTCTGAAATAATTCTAGACTGCTGTGATGATTCAGAAAAACCTTTGAAATCAAGTCTATTGATGTGAGCACTGTTCATCACTTTGGGAGTGAGTCATTATGCATCTATCTTTAGTATACAGATTTTCCAATCAATTATCTTCAGTAATAGGGCCTTAGTATTAGTTTATGGATCTACCGCTGGATCAACTATATATGCCAATATTTTAAAGATTTGCTTTTTGTGACTGTAAATTTTGAATGATAGAGATTTTATGCACATTACTTACAAATTCAAATATGGGAGGAAGGATAATAAATACCGTATACAATTAACATTTTCAGCAAACGTATTTTGGCTGGGTTCTGATATGAGACATAAATAATTTAACCATCATTAAAGAATTTGGTTGCTACTTTGTTGATTTGTAATGACAACTTTGGCTGCCTTGTTTTAATTTGCTGTTGTTCTTTAGTTGCTAAGTTGTATCTGACTTTTTTGTGATCCCATGGACTTTAGTCACCCAGGTTCCTCTGTCCATTGGATTTTCTGGGCAAGAATACTGGAGTGGGTTGCCGTTTCCTTTCCAGTGGATCTTCTCAACCCGGAGGTCAAACTAAGATCTCCGGCACTGGCAGGCAGATTCTTTACTAATGAGCCAACTGGGAACCCCCTTGTTTTAATTAGCTAATATCTGTCACTGATTTTGTTTGCCTAGATAAATAGGGTTTCTGTAATGACATAATCCAAAACACTAATACAGATGGAACATTTTTTTGTATGAGGTTAAACAATAAATTGTTAAAGTTTGTTTATTAATGATGCTATAACATTATAAAAAGCATTTTTATAAATTAAACATCAGTCAGTACAATTCAGTCACTCAGTTGTGTCCAGTTCTTTGTGACCCCATGAACCACAGCATGCCAGGCCTCCCTGTCCATCACCAACTCCCAGAATTTACCCAAACCCATGTCCGTTGAGTCGGTGATGCCATCTAACCATCTCATCCTCTGTGGCCCCTTGTCCTCCTGCCTTCAATCTTTCCCAACATAAGGGTCTTTTCAAATGAGTCAGCACTTCGCATCAGGTGGCCAAAAGACTGGAGTTTCAGTTTCAACATCAGTCCTTCCAATGAACACTCAGGACTGATTTCCTTTAGGATGAACTGGTTGGATCTCCTTGCAGTCCAAGGGACTCTCAAGAGTCTTCTCCAACACCACAGTTCAAAAGCATCAATTCTTCTCTGCTCAGCTTTCTTTATAGTCCAACTTTCACATCCATACATGACTACTGGAAAAACCATAGCCTTGACTAGGACCTTTGCTGACAAAGTAATGTCCCCACTTTTTAATATGCTCTCTAGGTTGATCATAACTTTCCTTCCAAGGAGTAAGCATCTTTTAATTTCAAGGCTGCAGTCACCAACTACAGTGATTTTGGAGCCCAGAGAAATAAAGTCAGCCACTGTTTCCCCATCTATTTGCCATGAAGTGATGGGACCAGATGCCATGATCTTTGTTTTCTTAACACTGAGTTTTAAGCCAACTTTTTCGCTCTCCTCTTTCACTTTCATCAAGAGGCTCTTCGGTTCTTCTTCACTTTCTGCCATAAGGGTGGTGTCATCTGCATATCTGAGGTTATTGATAGTTCTCCCGGCAATCTTGATTCTAGAATATGCTTCTTCCAGTCCAGCATTTCTCATGATGTACTCTGCATATAAGTTAAATAAGCAGGGTGACAATATACAGCCTTGACATACTCCTTTTCCTATTTGGAACCAGTCTGTTGTTCCATGTCCGGTTCTAACTGTTGCGTCATGACCTACATATAGGTTTCTCAAGAGGCAGGTCAGGTGGTCTGGTATTTCCATCTCTTTCAGAATTTTCCACAGTTTCTTGTGATCCAATCAAAGGATTTGGCATAAACAATAAAGCAGAAATAGACGTTTTTCTGGAACTCTCTTGCTTTTTCCGTAATCCAGCGGATGTTGGCAATTTGATCTCTGGTTCCTCGGCCTTTTCTAAAAGGCCGAACATCTCGTTCCAGCTTGAACATCTGGAAGTTCACGGTTCATGTATTGCTGAAGCCTGGCTTAGAGAATTTTGAGCATTACTTTACTAGCGTGTGAGATGAGTACAATTGTGCGGTAATTTGAGCATTCTTTGGCATTGCCTTTCTTTGGGATTGGAATGACAACTGACCTTTACCAGACCTGTAATCTCAATTTACTAAAATAAATTAGGCTATTTGGTGTTTTTCATAATTTATTATTTCAGTTTTGCATCTTGTTCTGAAACTATAGCGTAACTCTCCTGACTGTTCCATTGGAAAAGTCCTCTCGTACGCATTAATTCTTACCACGTTATCTTTTGCCTTTTACCTAAAGGCTGACTTTTGCTTTTATGTAATTTTTATAGCATTCATAACATTTATTCTGAGAATGTATTCAATTTCTACTCTGACTTTTTCAAGACTTTGGCTCAAGGACCCACTTACCTCAATGAACCAAAGTGTTCCCAGATCCTGATCTGGAAGGGAAAGGGTATCATTGTTTTCCCCAGGCTCTCATATCACCCCCTTCATACCTCAGTTGCAGCATTTGCATGGTATCTCAGTTATGTTTTTATTCTTTAAATAATTGTCTGTTTTGTCTCCCTAAATAATTGAGATAGTTTTTAGCAGATTCAAAGAAGAGATCCTAAAGTTAAAAATCACTAACATGCAGGAAAAAAAGACTAAGAAGGAGAAAACTTCACCATGATGATAGTTTTGATGGTCAAGTCTCTGACTGAGCTCATAGTTTTCTCTTGGAAAAGCAAAGAGGAAAATGTAATCACTGAGACAATGTTTTTATAGTACTTGGTTGTAAAATAAATTTCTCATATGATGTTGTTCACACTGATAATTTTAGCGGAATGCCAAGAAATGTGTAGAAGCAAATATTTTGACAAAGTATGGCCACCTCATGCAACCATTGACTCATTGGAAAAGACTCTGATGCTAGGAGGGATTGGGGGCAGGAGGAGAAGGGGATGACAGAGGATGAGATAGCCAGATGGCATCATTGACTCGATGGACGTGAGTCTGAGTGAACTCTGGGAGTTGGTGATGGACAGGGAGGCCTGGCATGCTGCGATTCATGGGGTCGTAAAGAGTTGGACATGACTGAGTGACTGAACTGAACTGAAGTGATAGTCATTATTTTCATCTACTTCTTTATTACAGATTCTATTCTTAAGCCCAAATCATCATCACATCAGCAGTGTGTAATTTAACAAAAAATACACATAGATGAGCATTTAGATCCAGATCATTTTTTTTAAAGAGAGTTGAAGTATCCACATTAGAGTATCATAATTCTTTTTTAAAAGTCTGCCTTTTGCATTACTGAAAGACAGACTATATATTAAACTTCTTTATATAAAGTTACAATAAACAAGTTACAGATACATAGTAAAGGTTGAATGAATGAGTGAAATATTTTACTTATCATTGATCAGTACACATAGTAACTAATATTCTTATTTTATACTTTGTGAACATGAAATAAAAACTACAAGCTAGATGTGAAAATAGGTCATTTTTTATTTGCATATATTATTGTGCACACATATATACAAACATACATTGACCTTTACTTCTACTGTCTTCAATAATTGAAACTGCCAACATCTGCTGGATCATGGAAAAAGCGAGAGTTCCAGAAAAACATCTATTTCTGCTTTATTGACTATGCCAAAGCCTTTGACTGTGTGGATCACAATAAACTGTAGAAAATTCTGAGAGAGATGGAAATACCAGACCACCTGACCTGCCTCTTGAGAAGTCTGTATGCAGGTCAGGAAGCAACAGTTAGAACTGGACATGGAACAACAGACTGGTTCCAAATAGGAAAAGGAGTATGTCAAGGATGTATATTGTCACCCTGCTTATTTAACTTACATGCAGAGTACATCATGAGAAACGCTGGACTGGAAGAAACACAAGCTGGAATCAGGATTGCTGGGAGAACTATCAATAACCTCAGATATGCAGATGACATCACCCTTATGGCAGAAAGTGAAGAGGAACTAAAGAGCCTCTTGATGAAAGTGAAAGAGGAGAGTGAAAAAGTTGGCTTAAAGCTCAGCATTCAGAAAACGAAGATCATGGCATCCAGTCCCATCACTTCATGGGAAATAGATGGGGAAACAGTGAAAACAGTGTCAGACTTTATTTCTCTGGGCTCCAAAATCACCGCAGATGGTGATTGCAGCCACGAAATCAAAAGACGGTTACTCCTTGGAAGAAACGTTATGACCAATCTAAACAGCATGTTCAAAAGCAGAGAGATTACTTTGCCGACTAAGGTCCATCTAGTCAAGGCTATGGTTTTTCCAGTAGTCATGTATGGATGTGAGAGTTGGACTGTGAAGAAGGCTGAGCACC
>SJYA01001170.1:0-71764 GCA_006410615.1 Neotragus moschatus | reverse complement strand
AAGAATTGATGCTTTTGAACTGTGGTGTTGGAGAAGACTCTTGAGAGTCCCTTGGACTGCAAGGAGATCCAACCAGTCCATTCTGAAGGAGATCAGCCCTGGGATTTCTTTGGAAGGAATGATGCTAAAGCTGAAGCTCCAGTACTTTGGCCACCTCATGCGAAGAGTTGATTCATTGGAAAAGACTCTGATGCTGGGAGGGGTTGGGGGCAGGAGGAGAAGGGGACGACAGAGGATGAGATGGCTGGATGCCATCCCTGACTCAATGGATGTGAGTCTGAGTGAAGTCCGGGAGTTGGTGATGGACAGGGAGGCCTGGTGTGCTGTGATTCATGGGGTTGCAAAGAGTCAGACACGACTGAGCAACTGAACTGACTGACTGACAGTAAACAAGTTACAGATACATAGTAAAGGTTGAATGAATGAGGGAAATATTTTACTCATCATTGATCAGTACACGTAGTAACTAACATTCTTATTTTATAATTTGTGAACATGAAATAAAAATTACAAGCTAGATGTGAAAATAGGTCACTTTTGATTTGCATATATTAATGTGCACACATATATAGGCACATGTATTGAACTTTACTTTTACTCTCTTCAATAATTGATGCAGTTGTTTAAATTATATGACATTTCCCCTTCTCTTCTGTTAATTCAGTTCTTTTGAAGCGGCATAGTCTATTTGTATGCATTCAGTTCAATGTGTCCCAGAATAACAGTCTGTCCCCACATAGTGCTATCTTTCTTTAGGTATTCAGTTCTCGTTGTTAAATTTTGTTTAATTCACTTCATCTTGTAGGTTTTCTCATTTAAATTCTCAGACTTGAGGCAGTGAAATTTGAAATCTCAACCTTAACCAAAATTTTCCTTTGTTCAGCTCCAATGGAGTTGATCTTTGGTGGGATGAGGTTAAATATGGGGTGGCTACAACATCGTCTACTCTTGTACACTTTTCATAGATAAAAGCACACTATGCTATAGTTTTAAACCACACAGTTAATGACAGAATATGCAGTGTGCAGTGCTGTTAAAATTCTAATGCATAACTGGAATCCTAAACACTTTATAACACTTATAGCCAAAAATGTGGAATTCAAAATTTCACTATACCTATTGAAATTCTAGATGTTAGAGAATAATGGAATAAAGTAAGGAGTTAAATATTGCCAGCTGATTCAATCAGTTAATTATGAAATGAATTATTGAGTTAATGTTGACTTGCATGCAGAATAATTTTCAATTAGTATTTCCCAGTGATTNAATTTAGCCTTGGAGTACAGAACAAAGGAGGGCAAAGGCTAATAGAGTTTTGCAAAGAGAATGCACTGGTCATAGCAAACACCCTCTTCCAATAACACAGGAGAAGACTCTACACATGGACATCACCAGATGGTCAATACCAAAATCAGATTGATTATATTCTTTACAGTTAAAGAGGGAGAAACTCTATACAATCAGACAAAACAAGACCAGAAGCTGAGTATGGCTCAGATCATGAACTCCTTACCACTAAATTCAGGCTTAAATTGAAGAAAGCAGGGAAAACCACTAGGCCATTCAGGTATGACCTAAATCACATCGCTTATGACTCTACAGTAGAAGTCAGAAATAGATTTAAGGAATTAGATCCATAACAGAGTGCCTGAAGTAGTACAGACAAGGTTTGTGACATTGTACAGGATACGAGGATTAAGACCCTCCCCAAGAAAAAGAAATGCCAAAAGGCAAAACGGTTGTCTGAGGAGGCCTTACAAACAGCTGTGAAAAGAAGAGAAGTGAAAGGCAGAGGAGAAAAGGAAAGATATACCCATTTGAATGCAGAGTTCCAAAGAACAGCAAGGAGAAATATGAAAGCCTTCCTTGGTGTTCAATACAAAGAGATGGGGGGGGGAGGGGAGAAAGAATGGAAATGACTAGCAATCTCTTCAAGAAAAAAATAATTAGAGATACCAAGGGAACATTTCATGCCAAGATGGACATAATAAAGGAAAGAAATTGTATGGACATATCAGAAGCAGAATTNGAAAGCCTTCCTTGGTGTTCAATACAAAGAGATGGGGGGGGGAGGGGAGAAAGAATGGAAATGACTAGCAATCTCTTCAAGAAAAAAATAATTAGAGATACCAAGGGAACATTTCATGCCAAGATGGACATAATAAAGGAAAGAAATTGTATGGACATATCAGAAGCAGAATTTATTAAGAAGAGGTGGCAAGAATACACAGAACTATACAAAAAAATCTTCATGACCCAGATAATCATGATGGTGTGATCACTCACCTAGAGCCAGACATCCGGGAATGTGAAGTCAGGTGACCTAGGAAGAATCATTTTGAACAAAGCTAATGGAGGTGATGGAATTAAAGTTGAGCTATTTCAAATCCTAAAAGATGACGCTGTGAAAGTGGTGCACTCAATATGCCAGCAAATTTAAAAAATTCAGCATTTGCCACAGGACTGGAAAAGGCCAGTTTTCATTCCAATCCCAAAGAAAGGCAATGCCATAGAATGCTCAAATTACCACACATTGCACTCATCTCACGTGCTAATCAAATAATGCTCAAAGTTCTCTAAGCCAGGCTTCCACAGTATGTGAACTGTGAACTTCCAAATGTTCAAGTTGGATTTAGAAAACTCAGAGGAACCAGAGATCAATTTGCCAACATCCGCTGGATCATTGTAAAAGCAAGAGAGTTCCAGAAAACCATGTACTTTTACTTTATTGACTATGCCAAAGCCTTTGACTATGTGGATCACAGCAAACATTTGAAAATTCTTCAGGAAATGGGAATACCAGACCACCTGACCTGCCTCTTGAGAAATCTGAATGCAGGTCAAGAATCAACATTTAGAAATGGACATGGAACAACATTCCAGTTCCAAATCGGTAATGTAGTACATCAAGGCTGTATGTTGTCACCCTGCTTATTTCAGTTATATGCAGAGTATATCCTGAGAAATGCTGGGCTGGATGAAGCACATGCTGGAATCAAGATTGCCAGGAGAAATATCAATAACCTCAGATATGCAGTTTATACCACCCTTATGGCAGAAAGCAAAGAAATAAAGAGCCTCGTGATGAAATTGAAAAAGGAGAGTGAAAAAGTTGGCTTCAAACTCAACATTCAGAAAACTAAGATCATGGCATCCAGTCCCATCACTTCATGGCAAATATATGGGGAAACAGTGTAAACAGTAACAGACTTAATTTTCTTGGGGCTCTAAAATCACTACAGATGGTGACTGTAGCCATAAAATTAAAATACACTTGCTCCTTGGAAGAAAAGTTATGACCAATGTAGACAGCGTATTAAAACGCAGACACATTACTTGCCAACAAAGTTCTATCTAGTGAAAGCTATGGTTTTTCCAGTAGTCATATATGATGTGGTAATTGGACTATAAGAAAGCTGAGCGCTGAGGAACTGATGCTTTAGAACTGTGATGTTGGAGAAGACTCTTGGGCATCCCTTTCACAACAAGGAGATCCAACCAGTTCATCCAAAAGGGAATCAATCCTGAATATTCATTGGAAGGACTGATGGTGAAGCCGAAGCTCCAATACTTTGTCCACCTGACTCATTTGAGAAGACCCTGATGCTGGGAAAGATATAAGCCGGGAGGAGAAGGGGACAACAGAGGATTGCATGGTTGTATGGCATCACCGACTCAGTGGACATGAGTTTGAGTAAACTCCGGAAGTTGGTGATGGACAGGGAGCTCTGGCCTGCTGCAGTCCATGGGGTCTCAAAGAGTAGGACATGACTGAGCCACTGAATTGAACTGAATCCCTGTGTACTCAACGTTACCTAATTTGGGTAACATATGCCAACCATCCACTTAGTTTCCTAAACAAATAATAATTTATTTCCTTTGTGCTTCTCTTCAGTGTTTGTTATTGAATTTTTCCTCCAGGCCTGTTGCTACTTATTTCTATTTAATGCATCCACATTTTCACATTACGTCAGACTCTCATCATTCCTAATTCTGATTTTGTAGTACTTATGTTGTTTCATAGACTTTCATAGTCCATTCTTATAACTGAATCAGCTTTCTACCACACAAATCTGATCATGTTATTTACTACTCTTTCATTTTAAAGTATCTCCTATCATGTTCAGAATTTTAAAAAGAAAATTATCTCGACATAAAAAAAGACTCTTCCCTCTATCTGCAGCCTCCTATCCAACCACTTTAGTGCTTACTTCCTCCCAATGACAATTCCTAGCCTGAAATAGCACACTTTTTTAAAAATTTAAATTCAAGAGGTGTTTTAATGAGGTGTAATTTAAACATCATAAATTTTCACCAGAGAAGTGAAGACATCTTTGTGTTGGCTGTCCAAATTTGATAATTTTAGTGATATTGTACCATCATTACCACAACCCAGTTTTTTTAATATCTCCACTCAAAAAATTTCTCTTGAGTACATTTGTAATTATTTTTTAATCCTATATCAGCCTCAGGCAATCGTGATATACTTCCAGTCTTTATAAATAATGCAGTATAAATAATCTGTTTTTTCTGGGTATTTCCTATATGTGGAATCATACAATATGTAACATTTTGCATCTAGCATAATATTTTTGATACTCATTATAGTATACATATACATATACACATACATTACTCAGTGTTTTATACTTTTCATTGTTGGAAGTTATCCTATTTTATATTATTCATTTGGTTTATGCATTCACCAGCTGATAGACACTTGGAGTGTTTCCAGATTTGGGCTATCATGGATGATGCTGCTAAGAATATTTACATAGAAGCCTTTTGTGCACAGATGTTTTCACTTCTTTTGGATAGGATCCTAGGAATGGAATTGCTGGATCATATGGTAGTTTTATGTTTAACTTTTTAAGAAACTGACAAAATATTTTCCAAGTAACTATACATTCTTACATTCCCACCCCTCCGCCCCTGCAATGTATGAAGGCTTCGAATGCTTCATGTTCTTGCCAGTACTTGGAATTGACTGTCTTTTTATTATAAACATTCTACTGGGTATTATTACATTGTGGTTCAGTTACTGTTTCCCTACTAAAAAATAATATATGGTACCTTTTCTTGCACTTATCAACTATTTCTATGTCTTCTTTGGTGAAATGTATGTTCTGATGTCCATTTCCTCTTTTGAGTTGTTTCTCATATAATTGTGCTTTAACTATTTTGGCATATTATTTGCAAGTATGGCCTCCTAGCTTGTGGACTGTTGTTTCATTTTTTAAATGCTAAGTTTCCAATTTTAAAGTAACAAATGCTTTTGGAGTTTTGGAGTTTTATATAAGAATTCTTTGTCTAACTATATCTATGTAATGAAGTTTCATGTATTTTTTTTTCATTGTTGTTGTTCAGAGGTTTTATTATTTTAGTTCTTACGTTTGTGTTTATGATATGTTTTGACTTAATTTTTGTGTGTGACATGAGTAAAGAATGTGAGTTGTTTGTTTGTTTGTGAGTTTTTTGTTTGTATGTCTCAGATCTAGTTAGTGAAAGGAGTCTCCATTACCTATTTAATGTCTTGGTATATTTGTTGAAAGCCAATTAACTCAAATTATAAATGTAATTTCTGAAATATTGGTTCTCTTCCATTTATCTTTATCCCTATCCCGATCACTGCCATATAGTCTTGATCACTTTACCTTTACAGTAAGTTTTAAAATCGCACATTTTAAGTCCTATAATTTTGTCCTATTTTTCAAAGTTGGAGAAACTTTCTTGGTCATACTTTGCTGGTGGACATGTTCAGTCATATAACCATTAGGGCAAATAGTTTGGCATAAAATCTAGCAATTTTTAAACATTTATCCCAGAGAAGTGAAGACTTACCATCAGGCAGAAGCTTACATATATGTTTTCAAAGCAATTTTGTTTGTAATAGCCTTAAACTGGGATATATGTACCCGTCCTTCAGTGGTGAATGGTTAAATCAACTGTTGTGTATTCATACTATGGGATACTACTCAGCAGTACAAAAGTATGAACTATTATACATCCAACAACTTGGACGAACTTCAAGGAAATAGAGTGAAAAATGCCAATCTCAAAAGAGTATCTACTGTATGATTCTACTTATATAACATTTGTGAAATAACATGAGAATAGAGATGGATATTGATTAGTAATTGCCAAGTGATGGAGGCAGGGGAGTTGCATGGTTGTAAAAGGATGATATGAAGGAAAATTTGGGTGATGATATAGTCACGTATCTTAGTAGTGGTTGTAGTTATGCAGAGTTACATGTGATAAAATTGCATGGAGGCACACACACACTCACAGATGAGTATATATATATAGCTGGTAAAATCTAAATAACCTCTGTGGCTTTGGCTTGTACCAATAACAACTTTCTGGTTTAGATGTACTATAATTCTGAAAGATGTTAATATTGGGAGACCTTGGGAAAATGATTACGAGAACTACCCTGTGCATTTATTTACAATATCCTATGAATCTATGAAAATTTAAAAACAAGAAGTTGGAAAAATAACAAAATATAAAATACATATGAAAAATAGAATTCAGGGTTTCTTAAGAATGTATTTCAATTCTGAAAAATAATGTTAAAAAAGTAATAAGCCCTACTAAGAACTTTTAAAAAGTGAAGAACATTGTATAAAACAAAGGAAATAAATGCCCAAAAGATATAAGAAGTCTGAAATTTTCACATATAGTTGTTGTTAATATCCTGGTGTATATATTTTTCTTTCTGTGAATGTAATAAATATTGTTTTGCAATATGCTTTTAAAAGTCTACTACATTGTGGGAATTTTACCATATAATTAAATCTTATTCCACAATGTTATTATAAATGTTTGTATAAAAGGGAACTATGTTCTCTTGTTACAGAGTTTCCACGTATTCCCCTTTTATATAAAGAAATTGTTGGACATTTAATTAGGTTCCAAATTTTACTATGGCAAACAGAGGTACAATAAACATTTTTTCAGATATATACATGTATTGTTTATTTAGAATATATTTGTAGATAGGAATTCTAGGTAAAAATTGGGTACATTTCTAAGATTTTTTGAAATAGCTTGAAAAATTACTCTTGACTAATTATACCAATTTATAGTTCTGCTAGGGATAAAAGAATTGTCCCACATATTCATATATTCAAAAACACTGATGGTTATTATTATTGCTAACATGTATATTTTATTGTAAAATAGTATATTCTATATATTCATTAACTTAGTAGGCAAAATGAATCTCATTACTGTTTCAAAATGTCTTTTTTTCACATGCCATTTGCATTTTCTTATACTGATTTGCCCATTATTTCATTCACTTGATTTCTGTTAGAATACTCAAAGTTCTTTAAGCAACTTTTGTTCTAATCAGTTTATAATGATATTCTATACTCAAATTTCAAAGAGATTGACATGATTTTTAACAGATATATCTGTAGAACATATTATGCTTTTTCCCAGTATAGAAGTTTATAAAATTGATCTCTTGTACTTGTCTTTGACCAGCGTTCAACAAACCAAACACTCTACCATATCTTAACAAATTGGATAGTGCTATGGGCAGCAAATATAATTCTCTTTCTATTAGAATCAAAATGGTCAATAAGATATTGTCATTTTTCAGTAAAATTTTTGGTTATCAATATATAGATATTATTTCAATATTTATAAAGTAGATGTTTTATTGAATTTAGTTTATGGTTACTATATATGATATTAACCCTATTCCCCAAGTTCTCTCCCAGGTGTAAAATAATAAAGACCTTAAGTTATTCCATAAAGATATGGAAGAAAGGAAATTCCTTTAAGCTATATGGCTACTTTTCAGAAAATTAGATATCTAGGGGTTAGTATAACACAAATCAGTATTTTCATATTCTACTTTTGCCAAGTATAGACTCCTTCCAGAAATCTTTTAACGTTTCAGTGATGTGGCTTAACCATCTGTGAAATATGTGATGTAGAAATACTGGATTAATTGAAGCTTAATATTTCAAGTGTCTTGAGTTACCAGGGAAGCCCAAAAAAGGAACTAATATTGAAAAATTCTGAATTTTTAATTAGATTATTTTATTTAAAATTTATTGAACATTTTGGATACAGAAATCAAAAGTCAATTTTTGGAAACTTGGTTACATTTTCCCTTCACATATAATTGGAGGAAAACATACTAAGCTTTCAAGAAGAGATAAAGGCTAGGTCATTTCTTAGAACAAAGCTTATGTCTCTAATATATTTCTAACTTGAAAACATCATGTTTTATTTATTTTAATTTTTTAAATTGAAGTATAATTGCTTTACAGAATTTTGTTGCTTTCTGTCAAACCTCAACCTGAATCATAGGTATACATATATCCCCTCCCTTTTGAACTATCCTCCCATCTCCCTCCCCATCCCACTCCTCTAGGTTGACACAGAGCCCCTGTTTGAGTTTCCTGAGCCATACAGCAAATTCTCTTTGACTATTTATTTTATATATGGTAATGCAAGTTTCCATGTTGCTCTTTCCATACATCTCACCCTGTCCCCTCTCCCCTTGTCCCCATAGAGTCTATTCTCTATGTTCGTTTCTCCATTGCTGCCTTGGAAATAAATTTTTCAGTACCATTTTCTAGATTCCTTATACATGTGTTAGAATACAATATTTATCTTTCTCTTTCTGACTTACTTCACTCTGTATAATAGGTTCTAGGTTCATCCACTCCATTAGAACTGACTCAAATGTGTTCCTTTTTATGGCTGAGTAGTATTCCATCATGCATATGTACCACAACTTCCTTATCCATTCATCTGTTGATGGACATCTAGGTTACTTCCATGTTCTAGCTATTGTAAGTAGTGTTGCAATGAACAGTGGGATACATGTGTCTTTTTCAGTTTTGGTTTCCTCAGGGTATATGCCTAGGAGTGGGATTGAAGGGTCATATGGTAGTTTTATTCCTAGTTTTTTAAGGAATCTCCATACCATCTTCCATTGTGGCTGTATCAATTTACATCTCCACCAACAGTGCAAGAGTGTTTCCTTTTCTGCACACCCTCTCCAGCATTGATTATTTGTAGACTTTTTAATGATGGCCATTCTGACTGGTGTGAGGTGATATTCCATTGTAGTTTTGATTTGCATCTCTCTAATAATGAGCGATGTTGAGCATCTTTTCATGTGTTTGTTAGCCATCTGTAGTTCTTCTTTGGAGAAATATCTGTTTAGGTATTTTTCCCACTTTTTGTTTGAGTTGTTTTTCTGGTATTGAGTTATATGAGCTGCTTGTATGTTTTGGAACAAATCAAACCTCAGTAAATTTAAGAAACTTGAAATTGTATCAAGCATCTTCTCGACCACAGTGCTATGAGACTAGATATCAATTACAAGAAAAAAACTGTGAGAAACACAGACACATGGAGATTAAACAATACATTTCTAAATAACTAACAGGTTACTGAAGAAATCAAAAGGGAAATCAAAAAAATTTCTAGAAACAAATGACAATGAGAACACAACTCAAATCTTATGGGATGCAGCCAAAGCAGTTCTAAGAATGGAGTTTATAGCAGCAGAATCCTACCTCAAGAAACAAGAAAAGTATCTAATAGAAAACCTAACTTTATACCCAAAAAAATGTTGAAAGAATAACAAAACACCCTAAAATTAGTAGAAGGAAAGAAATCATAAAGAGCCAAAAAGAAATAAATAAAAAAGAAATGAAAGAAACAATAGTAAAGATTAATAAAAATAAAAGCTGTTTCTTTGAGAAGATGAACAAAATTGACAAACTTTTGGCAAGACTCATCAACAAAAAAAGAGAGAAGGATCAAATCAACCAAACTAAAAATGAAAAAAGAGTGGTTACAACAGACAATGCAGAAATACAAAGGATTATGTATAGCAAAATGAATACAGTGTTGTAAAGCAAAACAAACTAAAAAATAAAAATTAAAAAAATACAAAGGATTATAAGAGACTATTATGAAAAACTATTGACAATAAAATGGATAATCTGGGAGAAATGGACAGATTCTTTGAAAAGTTCAATTTTCCAAGACTGAACCAGGAAGAAACAGAAATTATGAACAACCTAATTACAAGCACTGAAATTGAAGCTGTGATAAAAAAATCTCCCCCAAAACCAAAGCCCGGCAGCAGCTGGCTTCACAGAGTTGTATCAAACACTCAGAGAAGAGCTAAGGCCTATCCTTCTAAAACTCTTTCAAAAAATTGAAGCAACCTAGATGTCCATTGGTAGATAAATGGATAAGAAAGCTGTGGTACATATACATAATGGAATATTACTCAGCTTTGCATTTGAATCATTACTAATGAGGTGGATGAAACTGGAGCCTATTATACAGAGTGAAATAAATCAGAAAGAAAAACACTAGTACAGTATGCTGCTGCTAAGTCGCTTCAGTCATGTCCGACTCTGTGCGACCCCATGGACTGCAGCCCACCAGGCTCCTCCATCCATGGGATTTTCCAGGCAAGAGTACTGAAGTGGGGTGCCATTGCCTTCTCTGCCAATACAGTATAATAATGCATATATATGGCATTTAGAAAGATGGTAACGATGATCCTATATGCAAGACAGCAAAAGAGACACAGATGTAAAGAACAGACTTTTGGACTCTGTGGGAGAAGGCAAGGGTAGGATGATGTGAGAGAATAGCATTGAAACATATGTGTTATAAATCATGAGTCCGGGTTTGATGCATGAGACAGGGCACTCAGGGCTGGTGCTTTGGGATGACTCTGAGGGATGGGAGGGGGAAGGAGATGGGAGGGGGATTCAGGATGGGGGACACGAGTACACCCATGGCTGATTCATGTGAAAAGATGGCAAAAACCACTACAATATTGTAAAGCAATTATCTTTCAGTTAAATAAATTAACTTACAATAAACAAATAAATTCTCTCAGGGGGAAAAGAAAATTTCAGAGGAAGGAACACTTCCAAACTCATTCTATGAGGCCAACATCACCCTGATACCAAAACCAGATGAAAACAACACACAAAAAAGAAAAGTACAGGCCAATATCACTGATGAAGGTAGATGCAAAAATCCTCAGTTCAGTTGCCCAGTTGTGTGACTCTTTGTGACCCCAAGGAGAGCAGCACACTGGGCTTCCCTGTCCATCTCCAACTCCTGGAGCTTGCTCAGACTCAAGCCCATCGAGTTGGTGATGCCATCCAATCATCTCATCATCTGTCATCCCCTTTTCCTCCTGCCGTCAATCCTGCCCAGCCTCAGGGTCTTTTCCAGTGAGTCAGTTCTTCACATCAGGTGGCAAAAGTATTGGAGTTTCAGCTTCAGCATTAGTCCTTCAAATGAATATTCAGGGCTGATTTCCTTTATGATGGACTGGTTGGATCTTCTTGAAGTCCAACAGACTCTCAAGAGTCTTCTCCAACACCACAGTCCAAAAGCATCAATTCTTCCTGCTCAGCTTTCTTTATAGTCCAACTCTCACAACCATATATGACTATTGGAAAAAACCGTAGCTTTGACTAGGCAGACCATTGTTAGCAAAGCAGTGTCTCTGCTTTTTAGTAATATCTATGCTTTTTAGTTATCCTGTTGGCTTTCTTTATCATTATCATGCAAGAAATCGCCTTATATACTGACTCTTACAGGCTTTGACTTTAGTTTCTTTGGATAAATTTATCAAAAGGTGTCTGTGTGTGAGTGTTGTGCATGTGTTGGGAGGGAAGAAGGAACATAGGGGTTCTGTGGAGAATGAGTGTGATCTTTTTTTATTGAAGTATCAGAAAAATTGATTAGAGACTTACATGAGGCATCTCCATCACCATTTTACTTTTTGAGCTAATTTCCATCAACACTGTACATGTTTGTTCTTTGACTTTTCTTTCCTTTAAGCCCCACCAAATGTTTTGTTGTCTCCTAGTTTATGATACTACTCTTTTGATTGTTGTGCATATACATTGTTCTAATAGGAATACTTGAATATTTTATTAGCTAAGAGACTGATTATAAAACTAAGGTGCATTCTCCAATCAGAATATCTTAAATCCTTTAGATGAATGATCTTTTACTTAAACCTATTTTCCATTTTTGACATACTGCAGATCGATAGGAATCATAAATGTTTTCTATACATTAATAACATTAACTTTGTTGTTGTTCAGTCACTCAGTTGCGTCCAACTTTTTGAGACCCTATGGACTACAGCACACCGGGCTTCCCTGTCCTTCCTTCACCATCTCCTGGAGATTGCTCAAACTCATGTTCATTGAGTTGGTGATGCTGTTCAACCATCTCATCCTCTTTCATTCCATTCTCCTACCTTCAGTCTTTCCACTAGCTTTGTTTGTAGTGATGTTTCCTAAGGCCCACTTGACTTCACATTCCAGCATATCTGGTTCTAGGTGAGTGATTCATGCGATCGTGGTTATCTGGGTCATGAAGATTTTTTTTTGTATAGTTCTTCTGTGTATTCTTGCCATCTCTTCTTAATATCTTCTGCTTCTGTTAGGTCCATACTGTTTTTGTCCTTTATTGTACTCATCTTTGCATGAAATGTTCCCTTGGTATCATTTTCCTTTAAACCCATATTAATATTTCAATACTTGATATTTTAATATCAATATTTCTCTTTAAATCCATAAGCCTTATGTATGCTGAGTCACTTCAGTCAAGACTGACTCTTTGAGACGCTTTGCCTGCCAGGTTCCTCTGTCCATGGGATTCTCCAGACAAGAATACTGGAGTGGGTTGCCATTTCCTTCTCCAGAGTATCTTCCCAAACCAGGGATCCAATTCATGTCTCTTAGGTCTCCTGCATTGGCAGGTGTGTTCTTTACCAGTAATGCCACCTGGGAAGCCCTTAAATCTCGAAGATATTCCTATATAAAGAAAATTTCCTAAATGCATATCTTATTACAACATTCCCTCATAATGTTCCTCAGTGATCTAGTTCTATAACAGCATCAGAAGTTGATAATGTAGCTAACATTCTCTCTGATCAGATCATGCTGTCTTCTTTCAGTCTCTTTTCTCTCCAACTTTCTCAGTTCTAGCTTTGCTAGATCCCTCCACCCACTTCCAGTTCGTAGGAAATGACAAATTTTTTTTTTTCATTTCAGAGCTTTGTACAGTTTCTGTATCTAAAGACTGTCTCCAATCCAATTTTACCTTCACATGGCTAATGCCACCCAGTTTATAGACTACCTCAATGGAATGCCATCTTCTAAATGTAGTTTAGTGCATTATACTCTTGTGATAATTCAATACTTATACATACACCAAATTAAGCAATGAATTTATACCCTAGTACCACATGAGACAGGGAATCAGTCCATTTGGTTCATCATTTTACTCTCATTTTCTTGACAGTGCCTGGCACATAGGAGACCACCAATAAGTATTTATTGACCTGATTCATGATGTATGCTTCAAAAATATAGCAGAGGAAAAGTTTAGAAATACCCAAATATAATCTAATGCTGGTTGTTGTCTCACCATAAAATATCTTTTACAATGTGCTATCTAGCTTCTGTTTACCTGTCTTTAGACAGGTCCTGTTGCCAGCAGCCCACCTTACTTTCCAACTGGACCAGTTATTAAAATGCTAATTCTTTTTCAACCAAAAAAATTTTTTTCTTTGCAAAATTCTTTTTTAAAAGATAATTCATATTAGGTTATTAGCACTTGATTATTTAAGTTCTTATGGTCATATATATCCAGGATGATGTGTATCAATTAATCAAAATTGATAAATTACATATTTAGAGCAATGATCAGTTTGAGATATAACCTGTTATATTTTAATTGCAGTGAGACCTTCTTCCACAGCATCCATTATATAAATTAATAATAAGGGTAGCTAACATTTACTGAAAATCTCCGCTCTGTTCTAAGTGTTGTAAGTATAGTAACTAATTTATAATAACTCTGCAAGTTACTCTACTAGTATTTTACTCTACTTTATTATATAAACAAAATGATTTCCTGTTTGTTAAGCATCTGAGAGTGTTACTTAGTAATGCTATCATTATTAATTGTAACAATGAGTATTAGATTAACAGTATTGAAGAAAGTTGAGTTTTTTGCACAAAGAATGAATAATTTAGGGATGAGAGGTGTACCTAGCCAAGGCATGACTGGGAGCAGTGCTGCTGGGAGCAGGGGATTATATTACATCTGTAATACAGAAGGGCTTCCATGTGGAGGATGAGGGAAACAGAAATGAGGGATGGATAACTAGAGAAAACAAACATCACTTGCTTCATGAGTCTAGAACAATTTCAACTGCCCTGACAATTTAGTTTTAATTAGAAAATTAAATTCAAGTCCAATGAGTCAATGATGTGAACTTCAATAAATCCATAGTCAGCATTTTTCCTGATTCCACAGATCATTCTCACTCTCAGGTGCTATGTGGTTTTCTCAGAGAGAATATTTTGGTTTCTCACTTATCAAAAGAAGACTGGTTTTCCTATTTACTGTGTAAGTTATATAAGGAAGTGTCAACATTAAAAACTAACTGAAAAATTCACCATCATCTCCAGAATGCATACTGTTTTCAAAATACACAGTTCAATTCAAGGTGAAAATTATGTGTGTGTTTTGAACTATAACCAAATCATAATGTATTGAGGTTTACAATAATAGAATAAATGCTATTACTTGTTCACATGATAACAATATTGAAAATAAATTTAATTCTTATCTCTCTGGAGAGGAGATGAAAAATGTTGTTCAATGAAATATTGATGTTAAAATTCTACTACCTAAATATTGGGGAATGCTTATAGAGATTAGTACACCATTATAAATAATTTGATGCTGGCAAAGTCCCAATATTCATGTTGCTTTCTTTAGCAGGTATTGGATGTTTTGAGGAATAGAGTTTGTGTATTATTTTTGTCATGCAGAGCTGTTTTGATTTTTTTCTCAGCAAAACTATGGCCAAGGAACCTAGCAACTGAGAACTTTTGAAAGATTTTTGTGTGTGAATAATACCAATTATAAACCTTTCCAGATTATCTTATAATTATTTATATTTTGAGTCCAGGTTTTGCTTATTTAATAAGCAAGTGAAATATCCAAAATATACTATAATATGTACTATAAGTAAAGCATACATTTGCTCTTTTTATTCTATCACTCATAGAATATTTTAAAAATATTATATAGGATTTCATAGCCTGTAATATACAAATGGCCTCCAAAGGGCTCATGAATATTTAAATTACATGAAAAATTTTGTGTGAATGTGCTTATAAACATAATTTCTATTATCTTTCTTTTCCTTGAAGAAGGAGTCCTAAAATTCAACTTAGCAGAGGGCATTCTATAACCAACAATTAAGAATCACTGCTTCTGTCTATAGTCACCATTATCTTCTCTCACAGTACGCTAATAATGAGTTGACACTTATTTGGTACTTAATTTGTACTAAGCTTTGGTTTAAATGCTCCACATATAATAACTCATTCAACAGTCTTACAGAATAGGCTCTAATTTTATTCCCACCTTATGGATGAGAGGACTGAGTCACAGAGACTTAAAAAATGTACTCAGGATCAACCAGGTAGTACGTGATAGAGTAAGGAGTTGAATCTTTGTTACCACTTTCCAGAACCTGAGCTATAATGCTTAATATTAAGTGTATTTTTAGTAAAAATGAACATGACTAAGTTTTGTGGACCATACATTTATGTAATTACCTTATACATCTTATTTCATGTGGCCACCACAATAACATTATGGATTAAATACAGTTTATTGTCTATATTTTATAATGAGAAAATTGAAGTTTGAATAGTTTAAATAATATATGAATGGAGTAATTCATATACTCAAGTAATTCATATTTATATATAATTCAAGGGGAGTCTATGCCCCTTGACATCAAGAGATTGTCCGATTAATGAAAATATCTCATTCTTTCTCTCCCTGAAGGCATTACAGGTAAAAGATTTTACATGTAAAAGGTCAGAAAAAAGATTCTCTTAAGTCTTTATGTACCCTATAAAAGTTTACACAAATGAATTTGAAGTGGAGATAAAACTCCAACATTAGCATATGGAATCAATATGGATAGCAGAAAGGAAATTTTGGATTTATTTGATAACATCTTTCGTTTAGGTACATAAACAACTATAATTTTCCTCCACATAAACAGATCAGTTTTTGTTTTGCATGATCTTCTGCAGGGCACCTATATTCATGAGTCAAAGATTCTTTAAAAATTTTTGATCTTAGGCTATTTCTTGAATTTATTGATTTCATTTCATTTTGCACAGAAATAAGTCAGCTTGGTAGCATCCAATTACTTTTAAAGTTACCTTGGCATACCTGAACATTTTAGATGTTTGCCAAACTCACAAATCTTAAAATTTGCAGATTGTTAGCCTTATTTGTGCCCATCATTTGGTTTCCTCTGCTGTCCAGCTCTTTTTTAAATATAATTTATTATTATTATTTTATTATTTTACAATATTGTATTGGTTTTGCCATATATCAACATGAATCTGCCATGGGTGTACACATGTTCCCAATCCTGAACCCCACTCCCACCTCCCTCCCCATATCGTCCCTCTGGGTCATCCCAGTGCAGCAGCCCCAAGCATCCTGTATCCTACATCGAGCCTAGACTGGCAATTCATTTCTTATATTATACTTGTTTCAATGCCATTCTCCCAAATCATCCCACCCTCTCCCTCGCCAGAGAGTCCAGAAGACTGTTCGATACATCTGTGTCTCTTTTGCTGTCTCGCATACAGGGTTATTGTTACCATTGCTGGTGGGAATGCAAACTAGTACAGGCACTATGGAGAACAGTGTGGAGATTCCTTAAAAAACTGGAAATAGAACTATCTTATGGCCCAGCAATCCCAATGCTGGGCATACACACCAAGGAAACCAGAATTGAAAGAGACACGTGTACCCCAATGTTCATCACAGCACTATTTATAATAGCCAGGACATGGAAGCAACCTAGATGCCCATCAGCAGACGAACGGATAAGAAAGCCTTGGTACATATACACAATGGAGTATTACTCAGCTGTTAAAAAGAATACATTTGAATCAGTTCTAATGAGGTGGATGAAACTGGAGCCCATTATACAGAATGAAGTAAGCCAGAAAGAAAAATACCAATACAGTATACTAACACATATATATGGAATTTAGAAAGATGGTAATGATAACCCTGTCCAGCTCTTTATCTTAGATTAATTCTGACTTTCTCCCAGAGGCCACATCTCCATAGTGGGATTGGGGACTGTCTGCTCTAGGCTTTCAAGTGCTGTTTCTCATGAGAGCTTCACTCATCTGATCCAGTTGTTTCTGTTAGGAGTCTACATCTTCCATTTGTCTATTTTCCCCAATCCTTCTATC
Source organism: Neotragus moschatus (assembly GCA_006410615.1). Classification (NCBI taxonomy): domain Eukaryota; kingdom Metazoa; phylum Chordata; class Mammalia; order Artiodactyla; family Bovidae; genus Neotragus; species Neotragus moschatus. The sequence goes on along the minus strand of SJYA01001170.1, from coordinate 54,416 downwards.
GTTTTCCTTTCCAACTTTTTATGCTTTCTCCCCTGTATATCTTCAAACATGATTCCTATTTGTTTTCTTCAACTTGTTGCCTTTTTTTACTTTCTGGTTTTATTATCTCTGCTGGCAACTGATGGACGGAAACTGCACTGACCACAATATTCAGTACACATCAGCCACTTACCAAGATCTCTCTCAAATCTGAGAATGGATTATGAAAGGCATCGTAATGTAGTAGAAGGAACACAGGCATTAGAAATAGACCAGGAGGTGTTATTTCCTAGCTGAGCAGCTTTATTCAGCTAGTGCATTGTGATCTTTTGTTATATCTTCTAATAAAAATAATGTATTTCTCAAAAAGCTATTTTGAGATAGTACATGTGAGTTTGTTAACTATAGCTTGCTAAGCAAGTGATAAAAGTGACTAAAAGAGAGTTCTTAGATCAATGATAGTGGCAAAGGCAAGATGATGAATATTCCAATTCTATACAACGGAGGTCCATTGAACACAATTTAAAAACTGAAGTATTGTGGAAGTGCCAATTTGTAGTCTTAATCTACTTATTCAATAAATTTTTTAAGTGCCTTCTATGTGCTGGACTAAGTATTTACAACTATATTGGGTTCAAAGTTTTGTAAGAATAATCCCTATCAGCATTTTAGTCTGAATCCTTATGGTATTTATAGTTATCTCTATCTAGATATCTGTAAATGCAATTTTTATGAATATAAACCCAAATATACATCTTTAAAATTTAAACAAAAATCTGAGCAACTACAGTCCATTTCTGTCTCTCTTCATGCCTCAGTTCAGCAGTAAGACTCACTCACTCATGACACAATGTGCTAAAGGAAACTAATAAACAGGTTAAGCTCAAGAAATTTCTGAAGTAGTAGGGGAAATATATATTACCTTTCATTACCATATCTAAAATATACCTTCCTCCACTACCTTCTCTATCCTCTAAATTTGATGTCTTTTCATTTATTGTACTTATTTATTTCTAGCACATGTATGCATTATAGAGAATGTACTATGCACCAGCCTGTACTATGCTTAACAAGGCTTCTTTGAAAAATGAGAATGACTTTCTCATCACCCCCAAGTAAAGAACTGGGAGTAGTAAAAAGTATATCATGGAAAGACATCTTGAAAACAAGATGTTGAAGTACTGATGCGAAGGGCTGAACAAAGTTATGAAAGGCCTGAAGGTTTGACATTGAGGACTCTGCATCGTATATCTTTATCCCCAATCTGAGATTGTAAAGAACAGATATCTCTAGGGCATGTACAAGGAGGTTCAGTTCAGTTCAGTTCAATTGCTCAGTAGTGTCCCACTCTTTGTGATTCTATGAATTGCAGAACACCAGGCCTCCCTGTCCATTACCAACTCCCGGAGTCTACGCAAACCCATGTCCATTGAGTCGGTGATGCCATCCAACCATCTCATCCTCTGTCGTCCCCTTCTCCTTCTACCCTTAATCTTCCCCAGTATCATGGTCTTTTCCAATGAGTCAGCTCTACGCATCAGGTGGCCAAAGTATTGGCGTTTCAGCTTCAACATCAGTTCTTCCAATGAACACCCAGGACTGATCTTCAGGATGGACTGTTTGGATCTCCTTGCAGTCCAAGGGACTCTCAAGAGTCTTCTCCAATACTTCATTTCAAAAGCATCAAATTTTCAGCGCTCAGCTTTCTTCAAATTCCAACTCTCACATCTATACATGACACTGGAAAAACCATAGCCTTGACTAGATGGACCTTTGTTGACAAAGTAATGTCTCTGCTTTTTAATATGCTGTTTATGTTGGTCATAACTTTCCTTCCAAGGAGTAAACTACTTTTAATTTCATGGCTGCAATCAACATCTGCAGCAATCTGGGAGCCCAGAAAAAATAAAATCAGCCACTGTTTCCCCATCTATTTGCCATGAAATGATGGGACCGGATGCCATGATCTTCATTTTCTGAATGTTGAGCTTTAAGCCAACTTTTTCACTCTCCACTTTCACTTTCATCAAGAGGCTTTTTAGTTCTTCTTCACTTTCTGTCACAAGGGTGGTGTCATCTGCATATCTGAGGTTATTGATATTTCTCCCAGCAATGTTTATTCCAGCTTGTGCTTCCTCCAGCCCAATATTTCTCATGATGTACCCTGCATGTAAGTTAAATAAACAGAGTGACAATATACAGCCTTGACATACTGCTTTTCCTATTTGGAACCAGTCTGTTGTTCCATATTCAGTTCTAACTGTTGCTTCCTGACCTGCATATAGGTTTCTTAAGAGGCAGGTCAAGTGGTCTGGTATTCCAATCTCAGAATTTTCCACAATTTATTGTGATTCACTTAGTCAAAGGCTTTGGCATAGTCAATAAAGCAGAAATAGATGTTTTTCTGGAACTCTCTTGCTTTTCCCATGATCCAGCGGATGTTGGCAATTTGATCTCTGGTTCCTCTGCCTTTTCTTGAACATCTGGAAGTTCATGGTTTATGTATTGCTGAAGCCTGGCTTGGAGAATTTTAAGCATTACTTTACTAGCATGAGAGATGAGCACAATTGTGCAGTAGTTTGAGCATTCTTTGGCATTGCCTTTCTTTGGCATTGGAATGAAAACTGACCTTTTACAGTCTTGTAGCTACTGCTGAGTTTTCCACATTTGCTGGTGTATTGAGTGCAGCACTTTCACAGCATCAGGATTTGAAATAGCTCAACTGGAATTCCATCACCTCCGCTAGCTTTGTTTGTCGTGATGCTTTCTAAGGCCCACTTGACTTCACATTCCAGGATGTCTGACTCTGGGTGAGTGATCACACCATCAAGATTATCTGGGTCATGAAGATCTTTTTTGTACAGTTCTTTTGTATATTCATGCCACATCTTAATATCTTCTGCTTCTGTTAGGTCAGTTCCATTTCTGTCCTTTATCGAGCCCATCTTTGCATGAAATGTTTCCTCGATATCTCTAATTTTCTTGAAGAGATCTCTAGTCTTTCCCATTCTGTTCTTTTCCTCTAATTCTTTGCATTGATCGCTGAGAAAGTGTTTCTTGTCTCTCCTTGCTCTTCTTTGGAACTCTACATTCAAATGAGTATATCTTTCCTTTTTGGTCCCCTTCTTTTCACAGCTATTTGTAAGGCCTCCCCAGATAGACATTTTGCTTTTTTGCATTTCTTTTTCTTGGGGATGGTCTTAGTTCCTGTCTCCTATACAATGTCACATATCTCCTCCATAGTTCATTAGGCACTCTGTCTATCAGATCTAGCCCCCTCATAAGGGATTTAATTTAGGCCATACCTGAATGGGCTAGTTATTTTCTATACTTTCTTCAGTTTCAGTCTGATTTTGGATATAAGGATTTCATGATCCAAGCCACAGTCAGCTTCTAGTCTTGTTTTTGCTGGCTGTATAGAGCCTCTTCATCTTTGGCTGCAAAGGATATAATCAATCTGATTTTGGTGTTGACCATCTGGCGATGTCCATGTGTAGAGTTTTCTCTTGTGTTGTTGGAAGAGGATGTTTGCTATGACCAGTGAGTTCTCTTGGCAGAACTCTATTAGCCTTTGCCCTGTTTCATTCTGTAATCCAAGTCCAAATTTGCCTGTTACTCCAGGTGTTTCTTAACTTCCTACTTTTGCATTCCAGTCCCCTATAATGAAAAGGACATGTTTTTTTGGATGTTAGTTCTAGAAGGTCTTATAGGTCTTCATAGAACTATTCAACTTCAGCTTCTTCAGCATTACTGGTCAGAGCATAGACTTGAATTACCATGATATTGAATGGTTTGCCTTGGAAATGAACAGAGATCATTCTGTCATTTTTAAGATTGCATCCAAGTACTGCATTTCAGACTCTTTTGTTGACCATGATGGCTACTCCATTTCTTCTAAGGGATTCCTGACCACAGTAGTAGATATAATGGTCAGCTGAGTTAAATTCACCCATTCCGGTCTATTTTAGTTCACTGATTCCTAGAATGTCGAAGTTCACTCTTGTCATCTCCTGTTTGACCACTTCCTATTTGCCTGAATTGGTGGACCTAATATTCCAGGTTCCTATGCAATCTTGCTCTTTACAGCATCAAACCCTGCTTTCATCACCAGTCTCATTCACAATAGGGTGTTGTTTTTGCTTTGGCGAATCAAGGAGGTAGATGTTAATAATAAAAAGCATGCTAGGTTCAGGATCTGGACTTTTGCCTGTGAATGGCATCAGCCCCTGATCCCCACTTTATTTCTGAGTCTTCTTTTTCCTTATTCTTCTTTGGCACCACTCCTTCAGGTCAGTTCATTGTTGGGCTGGGCCCAGCATGTATGTTCATCCCAACTCATTAAAATGTAAGTCCTGTGAGGGTACGATATTGTCTATCTTGCTCATTATTCTGTCCCCAGAATCTATACCTAGTAATTGACACTTAGAAGCTATTCCTTGCCTGTTACAATATAAAAATGATTTGTGTGATTATTTGATTGTTATGTCTCACATTTTGTGCCTGCCTCTCTCTGTTTCAGACTCCATGAGGTCGTGGTTTGTGTATATTCTGTTTCTCACTGTCCTAATGTGACCTCCAAAATACTTGGTGTATTATATATGACCAACAAATATTATGAACAATTATTAAAATAAAGAGGAAACCAGACACAATCTTTTCATTTCTTTTGAAAAAATTGATTACATTAATTTACCTTTCCAGAGTAACTTATATTAGCCTAGTAAGCTTATGGCTTTCATCTGATATTTGGTGATGCAGTTTTAATATGCATGTGTCTTATTTTCCTGTTTATACTATGTCACTGTTATATTCTTTATTAGGATCAAAGGACTACTACTTATAACAAACGTGTAATCCCAGGCACAAATTTTATTTACTATTAAATAACTTTTATTTTTAATAATATAGAGGCAAAATTGCCTCTATATTTGACCATGTCCTCCATAGATCATTGTCTTACTTTATCTTCCTTGGGACTTTGTATGGCTTTCTTCATGTTATACTTTTACCTGTTTATTTTAAAACATAAGTGTATGTGTTTATGTCTTTATTCTGGCTTAAGACAAAAAATAACATTTCTAAAAGTCAAGAAAGAAGAGGCAAGGGGAAAAAATGGAAATAGAAGTGAAATCAACACACAAATACATGCTATGAAATGCCAGATATTACCTGCCACAGTGAGTCATTAATTTATTTCCAAGTAGAAGTCACCACAAAGAGATTAAAATCTTTCATGTTTTTTCCCAACTAATAAGATAGAAATTAATAGTTTTAAGGAGTAATACTAGTGCTCATAATAAGAAGAGGAATAATTATTTCCCAGTATCCTCAGGAAGAATATCCACTTTTAATCAATGAATGACTCCCCGGACAACAGTCTTACTGTTGGCAATTATCCATATCTTGTTCCTGACACCCCAAAGCACAATTACAAAGGAAATTCCACCAGGGACCAATAAATGGTCCAGATCTATCTCTTTCTGCTGATCTGGCTTAATCTGAGAAATTTGGACTGTATTCCTTTAGGAAACCTGTGCTTCTGACAGTTAAGTAATAGTTTCTAGATTTACTCCCTTGCCTGTACTTGGAGCACTGATACATTCATATAATCGATTTTTCAGGGAAACCAGTTCTCTGGGGCAGAGGTATGGCTTCTGCAGACATTCAGTCTGTACTTTGAAATGTACATTTTCATCTCTGGAGGGATCCTTGCAGGAAACCTCAGGACACAGCAAAAAGCTTAAAACTAAAGAAAAAAAAAATCAATAACCCTAGATTTACAAAGATAGGTGAAATTTGATCAAATGCCCTAGCAGTGGTTGTGTGAGTGAATCTGAATGTGGCCTTAGTCCATTTGGCATGGAGTTCTTATTACTGAGCCATCAGAAAGTATTAACTTCCACTCCTTGAACAAAATTTATGGCTGAGGCAGGAGTCTGCAGACTATCTATTTTATTTATTGGAATATAATTGCTTTACAATGTTGTGTTAGTTCCTACTGTACAATGAAGTGAATCGGCTATATGTATACATATATTTCCTCCCTCCCGGATCTCTCTCTTCCCCCACCCCATTCCATCAATCTAGGTCATCACAGAGCACCAAGCTAGACTTCCATTGCTTTATAGTAGGCTTGCACTAGCTATCTATTTTACACATGGGAGTGTCAATTGTAATCTCCCAATTCATTCCACCCTCCCCTTAAGTGGGAGACAAAGCACAGAAATATGGGACTGAGATTATTAACACAGTCAGACATATAATTCTTTCTTTAAAGACAGTATTACTCCAGTTTTTGATGATCCTCCTTAACTGGTAAAATACAGAATACATAGAGTGTTTACATTTCATGAGAATGAGAAAAAACATTTCAACTTTTACAAAACTACAAGCATCACAAAGGCCAGAAACCTGTGTGAAATTAGTAAAGCTTTAGAGTTAATATCTTTCTGGAAAACTCCCTGTTCTTCAATATGACAGGTCTGCAGAGGGAATCAAAGCCCCTAACAGAACCCAGATCCATATGGCCATAGAACTCCCTTGACATTACATTATATTGAGTGATGTGATGGTTCTCCTTAGAGGTATCTCCTGTGAAATGGGGATGAACTGTGAGTAGGTGGTCCTTCCAGACTTGCTTTGCAATAGCTGTCACATTGGCTATCTCAGAAGGCAGTAGGTGTGGCATTTTACAAGCTCAAATGGCATTCATGTGAGGTCTACTCTCACAGATATTCTGGAAGAAGTAGGATTGCATGTTCCAATCATCCCACTCCCCTTCACTGTCTTCCTGCCCAGGTCCCTCTCCAGGCACCCTTCCTCCAACACACACCCAACTGCATCCACAATTTTAAGACCATAGACATTCTTAAATGTTAATCTCAGTGTGTGGGGGATTCAAGCATATGGGTCTTATCTATACCCCAAGTCATAAATCTAGATGATGGTGTTGTCAGTGTCACAGTGAAAATTGTGAATTCACTAAGAACACGTGTATTAGAGCCATCCTCCTGAGGCTTCAAGGAGTGGTGGACAACAAATATTTTAATTATTTTAATTGTTTCTTTTCCTCTGTTTCCTAAATGTAATCATACAAAGCATCAGTGGAGGACAACAACTCATATTTCCCCCAGTTTTACATATGTGCCCAGACAGATAGTGTTGAGCTGATTAGGAGCCATATTTTGTCTGTGTATGCAATACTTCTTTGAGCCACAATACCAGCACTGTACACTGCTGAATGCCTAAGAGGGAAATGAGGACTTAGACCAAAAACCATTTTTCATTTTTGAAAATCAATAGGTCTAGAAACTTGCTAGGAATTTATGGAATCCATCCACACGGAATAAATATGATTGTCATTGATTTTATATGAGCTAATTAATAATGATAATACACACATTTTTGCAGAATGCTCTGTAATCTAAAATGTACTTTCATATTTATTCAGTGCCTATTTTGTTCATTATAGCTTTTTTTCATCCATGAGGAGAGAAAAGCATCTATTTTAAATTATACACTTTGATGAAATAACATACAAACATTTCTACTTTCAGTTACACAAGGATAGTAGGGTCCATTTTTGTTTTCACAGGAGTCCTGCTGTATTTGCAGTTCTTTGCACATCAGGCTAAATGGCAACTAACACTTTATTTAGAGAATCTTAATTTTCAGTTGTTGGCACGGCCATCCTTTCAGCTGCTCTTAGCCTCTAGAGCCTGCACATAATAAATACTACAATCTGCTGGAAGCTTCTATCAGCTTTCAATGTTTCTGCTAATGTGCCTGTGGCATTTTACACCAGACTTTTAAAACTTCCCTAAAATCTAGGAGTTACAAAACATTTATGGGTGTAAAAGGGCGTAAATTAATGAACAGCTTAATTTTATTTTAGATGAGATGTCTATTTACCATGTCAATCCCTGAGTTTGTACTGCTGTCTGATATCTAGGGTGGTCAATCACCTTTTATGAAGGACCAAACTCTCTATTGTACCTGCATGAAGACTGAGCTACTGACTTGTATTGTTAGTTTGGAAGCCAGTATACTAGAGCTGAAAACCTCAAATGGGTCAGCTCTTGTTGAATTCTGGAAAGAAAAAAGCCTTTTGCTGTTTATTCACATCTACAGGGGGTGCCTCCCCACTCTTTCAAATTCTCATCCCTGTGGCAGGTCCCTGATAGGTATCAGGGAAGATGTGAAAGCTTCTGTAGCATTTCAGAAGTGAGGCACAGATAAGAAAGAAAATAATAAAGACAAGATGCAGTGTTGAGGTCCTTTAATGGACCAGAACCTGGTGGTCCAGAGTTGATGATAAGAAAGTAAAAGAGAGAGAGAGAGGCTGATATTCCCTGGGTTACGCAGAAAACCAATAAAGTCTTTTGATACAGGGCTTGTGTCGCTCATGAAGGCACCTGGCGCCCTCTTTAGGGGGTGAAGCGTGCCTTCACCAGAGGGTCTTAGAAGCCTGGGCAGGAGAATGAGCACGACGGGTCTCTGCGCTCCAAAGAATTAGCCAGAGAGAGAGAGACACACAGAGACAGAGACAGAGAGAGAAAGCAAGAAATGGGACCAAAGCTCTGATGGAGCAAAGGTATTTTAATCAACATGGTATGGGCATATATACTGTCTTACAAGGTAGTTATTCTCAGCAAAGATAAAGATTAAAATTCCAGACTTACAAAACATAGGTGATCCATATCAAAGACAGAGTTTTAAACAATCACTTTTACCATATGATTCATAAGAAGGAAGAGGGTATTTATCACCTTATTGAAAAACTAACAAAGGAAATGCCTGGATTCCTCAGCTCTGGGAGAGGCCTGCCTCTCCTCTTAATTCCTGAATATTCAGGAATTAATAAGGAACAGAGGATTCCTGACAGATCCAAAACAGCACACAAGAAGCCTCCTGTTAAATGCTTCCTGACAATGCAGCCTATGTTTTCATCTCAGGTTATTCACAAAGACAGTCCTAATGGGTGGGGTGGGATGTACATTATTAGTGGGGATGAATACTCTTGTAAGATTCCTTTCAAGCCTCCAGAAATAAAGCCAGTTTCACTCTGAGTACTAAAGAACCACTGTTTTGCAAAGGGGATTATTATCTTTGCTACTGGTATGCCTATGGTGCAAACCTTTCCAGTTCTGAAGTTTTACACATGGATATATTCAGGAAGCTAGACTTTTGTTCAAAATGTTAAAAACTCTTCCCATGTAGGATATAATTTTAAAAACTAAGTTCAACAATGTAAGAATGGCATTGTGGATCAGCAGTCTACATTTCCATACATTATATTTTAGCTATTTCAAACTGAGGATGAACTTGGTCCTTCATAATTTTAAAGTTCCATTAATTCTGCAGTTTGCTATGAGTTGAGAAAAGGCTAAAATCATTATTTTTAAGTATGTTGTTAAAGATAATGAACTTACTTAAGAGAACAGTTGAACATATAAATGGAAGAACAACTCAAATAAGTGAGTGACATTTCAAAGTTACACGGATTGCAACTAAAAGTAATTCTCTTTTAGTTGGTCTTCGATGAGACCATGCTGCCCTGACTTTTCTGGCACGTCTCTATTTTGGGCTCAATATTTAACATCTATTATGGACCTGAAAGGGTTTTCCAGGTGGCACTAGTGGCAAAAAAAAACTTGCCTGCCAGTGCATGGGACAAGAGTCGCCAGTTCGATCCCTGTGTCAGGGAGATTCCCTTGAATGAAGGCATGGCAACCTATTCCAGTATTCTTGCCTAAAGAATCCCATGGACAGAGGAGCCTGGTGGGCTATTGTCCATAGCATTTCAAAGAGTGAGGCATGAATGAAGCAGTTTAGCACACGTGCATACATGGACCTTAAATTGCTATTCTCTTTTCTTCAAGAGTGCAACCCTTCACAGGTTTGATAATACATTAATTGATCCAGGAATCTTTATTATCCATCATGATTTGTCTACCAAGTTCCATGCTACTTATTCAAACTGCCTATTTGATATCTCCTTTCCACTTCCCAGTTATGTTATCAAACAAAATATACCAAAAGATGAAGTTTTATTGAAATCTATCTAATTTATCTAATGACATTTATTTGCAAGAGATTATAATACATCTAGTCATGCATAATCTTTCCCCTTATATTGATACGTCACTTGACTTAATATTTATGCTAACTCTTGAATTCATTCAACACTTTCTGAATGTGTTCTGAATACTGTTGCTGTTGCTACTGTCGCTTCAGTTGTGTCCGACTCTGTGCGATCCCATAGAGGGCAGTCCACCAGGCTCCGCCATCTCTGGGATTCTCCAGGCAAGAACACTAAAGTGGGTTGCCATTTTCAGTTCTGAATGTGCATTCTGTATGTCAAGGCACTCAGTGATAAATTCCTTGGAATCAATGGCAAACATAATGTTTCATTATAGGATGCTCTAAAACAACAAGCTTCAGAGGAAATTGTCACAAAATTTATTTAAAGTTGAATTTATGAATGTTCAGATGGTTAGAGGAATTTTCCAAAAGACAAAAAAGGAAAAGAGCATAATAAGCAGAAAATTGCTAGTTTGAAATAAACATTTGAGGCATAAAAATACCAAAGAGAAAACTTGGGTTGTCCCAGGTAGAAATGTCAATGTTCAAGCAAGAATTAAAAGTCTAAGCGTCATGCCAATTGTAAAGTAGGAGAAGAAACTTCAAAATTCTGAAATTTAGCCAAAATATTTAAGGGCATAAATAGTGCCCTTTAGCCCCTAGTCGAGAGCAAAACTAAATTATCTCTGTAGGAACAATCCACAATTTAGACTCAAGATTTCAACATGTTAGAGTCAAGAGAATAGCACAATGAATGAACAACAAAACAATAAAAAGTAATTAAGAATATTTTAAACATAATAGAACTTTTTTAAAATAGAGGTTAAGAAACAACATTTGAAATTTGCAATGAAATGTGTATGCATCTGGTTTAAACTGAAAAATTATAAAAGAATGTTGCTCTTGTCCTTATTAAAAAAACAGGTCAGATCAACTACATATTTAGAGCTATTATTTTCTACCCATCGTAGAAGATACAAAGAAACACAAATGAACTAAATTCCAGAGAGTGAAGAGAGGAAAAATCCATGGATATTCTCATCTGTGACTGAAACAGAGAGAAGATAAGGTATCTGCAATAGCTTGGGATGAGAAAAGTCAGCCTAATTTTTGAAAAACAGCTTTTATTTCATGTGTTGGCTGATGTGACAGATTAGGGTCAAAGGATCCCCAGGCAAATTGTATTACCCCAGCAAAATTGTATTACCTTTTAAACTATTTTCTATCAGATTCCATAGAATGTTGAAGGTTGTACCATAGAATCAGAAACAGGAAAGAAAACTTGAGAGAAACTCTCCAGGTACTGTTGAATTTCTACTAAGGAAGTGAGAGCAATGAGTGTGCCCATTTCTGGAGATAAATATAACTCATTTCAGACTCTCTTAGACTTTTATAGAAATGAATGGCACAATATAAAAACCCATGGAAAATCAAGAAATTGTGAAACCTTTGAGAAAGGAAATAGTACAAGTAAACACTAAGAGATGTCAGATATTGGAATTATCAATGATAGACTGGGAAATTCTATGGACAGAGGAGTCTGGGTGAACTCCGGGAGTCAGTGATGGACAGGGAGGCCTGGCATGCTGCAATTCATGGGGTCACAAAGAGTTGAACACAACTGAGCAACTGAACTGATAGTTTTAAAAATCTAGGTATATTATAGTCAAATATGTAAAATCACAATAAATAGCAGAATGTAAAAGCAACTAGAGAGAAATAGACACCTTACAAGGGAAAGTGCTAATAGTTTATCAATAAGAAAAAAGGTGGGATAAAAAAAAAATTATTGAAGAAAAAGCAGGCTATTGTGGTTCTCATCTTTTGGACTACATATCTCAGGAGTTTGTAGCTTCCATAATCAGGCTGTTGTTCATTACTAATAAACATCAAACTCTTTGTGACCCCTGTCAACTGAAGCATGCCAGGCCTCCCTGTCCATCACCAACTCCCGGAGTTCACTCAGACTCATGTCCATCAAGTCGGTGATGCCATCCAGCCATCTCATTCTCTGTCATCCCCTTCTCCTCCTGCCCTCAATCTTTCCCAGGATCAAAGTCTTTCCAAATGAGTCAACTCTTCACATCAGGAGGCCAAAGATTAGAGTTTTCACCTCAGCATCAGTCCTTCCAATGAGCACCCAGGACTGATCTCCTTTAGGATGGACTGGTTGGATCTCCTTGCAGTCCAAGGGACTCTCTAGAGTCTTCTCCAACACCACCGTTCAAAAGCATCAGTTCTTCAGCAGTCAGCTTTCTTCACAGTCCAACTCTCACATCCATACATGACCGCTGGAAAAACCATAGCCTTGAATAGACAGACCTTTGTTGGCAAAATAATGTCTCTGCTTTTTAATATGCTATCTAGGTTGGTCATAACTTTCCCTCCAAGGGGCAAGTGTCTTTTAATTTCATGGCTGCAGTGACCATCTGCAGTGACTTTGGAGCCCAGAAAAATAAAGTCAGCCACTGTTTCCCCATCTATTTGCCATGAGCTGATGAGACCAGATGCCATGATCTTAATTTACTGAATGTTGAGCTTTAAGACAAATTTTTCACTCTCCTTTCACGTAGCCAAACTACTGGAGTTTCAGCTTCACCATCAGTCTCTTTAGTGAATATACAGGGTTGATTTCCTTTAGAATTGACTGGTTTGATCTTGTTCTCCAAGAGACTCTCAAAATCTTCTCCAGGACCACAGTTTGAAAGCATCAATTTTTCAGCACTCAGTCTTCTTTATGGTCCAACTATCACATCAATGTGTGACTAATGGAAAAACCATAGCTTTGACTATATAAATTTTTGTCAGCAAAGTGATGTCTCTGCTTTTTAATATGCTGTCTAGGTTTGTCAAGGGCTTCCCTTGTGGATCAGCTGGTAAAGAATCCACCTGCAATGCTAGAGATGTGGGTTTGATCCCTGGGTTGGGAAGATCCCCTGGAGAAGCAAAATGCTACCCACTCCAGTATTCTGGCCTAGAGAATTCCAGGGACTGTATAGTCCTTGGGGTTGCAAGGAGTTGGACTTGACTGAGCAACTTTCACTTTCAGGTTTCTCATAGCTTTTCCTCCAAAGAGCAAATGTCTTTTAATCCGTGGTTGCAGACACTGTCCACATTGATTTTGGAGCCCAAGAAAATAAAATCTGCACTGTTTCCTCTTTTTCCCCATCTATTTGCCATGAAATGATGGGACTAGATGCTGTGCTCTATCTTAGTTTTTTGAATAGTGAGTTTTAAGCAAGATTTTTCCACTCTCTTCTTTCACCTTCATCAAGGGGCTCTTTAGGTCATCTTCTTTTTCTGCAATTAGAGATGTGCATTTGCATATCTAAGGTTGCTGATATTTCACCCCACAATCTTGATTCCAGTTTGTGAGTTATACAGCCCTGCATTTCCCATGATGTACTCTGCATGTAAGTTAAATAAGCAGGGTGACCACATACAACCTTGAGGCATTTCTTTCCCAATTTTGAACCAGTCTGTTATTCCATGACTGTTTCTAACTTGCTTCTTGACCTGGTTTCTCAGGAGGCAAGTAAGATGGTCTGGTACTCTCACATTTTTAAGAATTTTCCATAGTTTGTTGTGATCCACACCATCAAAAGCTTTAGTGAAGGCAGTGAAGCAGAGGTAAATGTTTTTCTGAAATTCCCTTGCTTTCTACATGATTCAAAGGATATTAGTGATTTGATTTCTGGTCCTTCTGCCTTTTCTAAATGCAGCTTATATGTCTGGAAGTTCTCCACTGACATACTGTTGAAGCCTGGCTTGAAGAATTTTGTGTATTACTTTGCTAGCATGTGAACTAAGTGCACTTGTAGGATAGTTTGAGCATTCTTTGGCATTGCCTTTCTTTGGGATTGGAAAGAAAACTTATCTTTTCCAGTTCTGTGGCCACTGTTGAGTTTTCCAGCAGTGGCCAATATTTCCAATATTTGGTAGAATATTGAGAGCAGTCTTTTAACAGCATCAACATGTAGGGTTTGAAATAGCTCAGCTGGAATTCCATCACCACCACTACCTTTGTAATAATGCATTCTAAAGGCCCACTTGACTTCACACTCCAGGAGGTCTAGCTCTAAGTGAGTGACAACAACATCATGGTTATGTGGGTCATTAAATCTTTTGTTTTTTTTTAATTTTTATTTTTTAGTTTGTTTTGCTTTACAATACTGTATTCATTTTGCTATACATTGACATGAATCAGCCTACGAGTGTACATGAGCTTCCAATCCCGACCCCCCTCCCCCCTCCCGTCCCACACCATCTCTCTGGATCATCCCCATGCATCAATCGCAAGCATCCTGCATTCTGCATCGAACCTAGACAGGCGTTTCGTTTCACTTATGATATCATACATGTTACAATGCCACTCTCCCAATCATCCCACCCTCTCCCTCTCCCACAGAGTCCAAAAGGCTGTTCTATATGTCTGTGTCTCTTTTGCTGTCTTGCATACAGGTTTATCATTACCATCTTTCTAAATTCCATATATATGTGTTAGTATACTGTATTGGTGTTTTTCTTTCTGGGTTACTTCACTCTGTATAATTGGCTCCAGTGTGTGTTTCTTCTTTGTATTCTTGCCAGCTCTTCTTAATCTCTTTTGCTTCTGTTAGGTCCTTGCTGTTTCTGTCCTTTATTGTGCCATCTTTGCATGAAATGTTTCACCAATTTTCTTGAAGAGATCGATAATCTTTCCCATTTTATTGTTTTCTACTATTTCTTTCCATTGTTCTCTTAAGAAGACTTTCTTATGTCTCCTTGCTATTGATTGGAACTCTGCATTCAGTTGGGTATAACTTTCTATTTCTCCTTTGTCCTTGCTTCTCTTCTCTCCTCAGCTATTGGTAAGGCCTCCTCAGACAACCATTTTGCCTTTTTGCATTTCTATTTCTTTGGGATGGTTTTGATCACTGCCTCCTATACAATATTACAAACCTCCTTCCATAGTTCTTCAAGCATTCTGTCTGATCTAACCCCTTGAATCTATTTGTCACCTCCATCATATAATCATAAGTGTTAGTGTAGGTGTTGGCTGCTAAGTCATGTCTGACTCTTTGCAACCCAATGGCCTGTAGCCTTCCAGGCTCCTCTGTCCATGGAATTCTTCAGGCAAAAATACTGGAGTGGATTGCCATGCTTGATTTAGGTCAGACCTGAATGGTCTAGTGGTTTTCCCTACTTCAAGCCTGAATTTTGCAATAAGGAGCTCATGATTGGAGCCATAGTCTGCTTCAGGTCTTGTTTTGCTTACTCTATAGAGCTTCTTCATCTTTGGCTGCAAAGATAATCAATCTGATTTCAGTATTGATCCTCAGGTGATACTGTGTGTAGAATCATCACTTGTGTTGGTGGAAGAGGGTGTTTGCTATGACCATTGTGATCACTTGGCAAAACTCTATTAGTCTTGCCTTGCTTCACTTTGTACTACAAAGCTAAATGTGTTTTGTTACTCCAGTATCTCTTGACTTTGTACTTCTGCACTCCAGCCCTATGATGAAAAGAGCATCTGTGTGTGTGTGTGTGTTACTTCTAAAAGGTCATGTAGGTCATCACAGAACAATTCGGCTTCAGCTTCTTTGGCATTAGTGGTTGGGGCATAGACTTCGACTACTGTGATGTTGAATGTTTTGCCTTGGTAATGGGCAGAGATCATTCTGTCATTTTTGAGACTGTACCCAAGTACTGCATTTCAGGCTCTTTCGTTGACTATGAGGGCTATTCCATTTCTTCCAAGGGATTCTTGCCCACGGTAGTAGATATAATGATTGCCTGGGTAATGATTGCCTGTGTGCTCAGTCGCTTCAACCATGTCTAACTCTTTATAACTCAATGGACTGTAGCCTGCCAGACTCATCTCCCTGTGAGATTCTTCAGGCAAGAATACTGGTTTGAGATCTTCCCCTCCCAAGTATAGAACCTGCTTCTTCTGCATCACAGGCAGATTCTTTACCATCTGAGCCACAGAGGAGGCCCAGATATAATCATTATATTATTTAAATTCATTCTGGTGGGCAGGGCCATGCTCAGTAAATCTTTAATCCAAATGTCTGCTGATGGGTGTGGCTCTACTCCCTCCCTTTTAGTCCCTGAGTTGAGTCCTGGAGTCTAGAGGCTCTGTGGTAAGGCTAAACGTGACTTCCAAAAGGACTTATGCCTACCCACACCTCCTAGAACTGTTGCTATGAGGCTCCTGTCCCTGTGACAGGCTACTGTCAACTCATGCCTCTGTAGGAGACCCTCAAACACTCACAGGAAGGTCTGGCTCAGTCTCTTGTGGGGTTACTGCTCCTTTCCCCTGGGTCCTGGCATGCACATTTTGTTGTGACCTCCAAGAGTCTCTGTTTCCCTCAGTCTTGTGGAAATTCTGTAATCAAATCCTGCTGTCTTTCAAAGTCAGATTCCCTGGGGCTTCTCAGTCCCTTTGCCAGATCCCCAGGCTGGGGAGCCTGATATGGGGCCTAGAACCTTCACAAAAGTGTGAGAACTTCTTTGGTATTATTGTTCTCCAGTTTGTGGATTGCCCACACATGTGCTATGAGATTTGATTTTATTATGATTGCATTCCTCCTGCCATCTTGTTGCAGCTTCTCCTTTGTCCTTGGTTGTGAGGTATTGTCAGGAGCCACGTTAGGCATTGCTGATAAAATGGAGGCACGGCCCCAACGCCCTCTCTTCACCTCTCAGGCACAGCCCCGGGATGAAGGAGTTAGGCCTTGTGATTCTGACTTGTTCTTTCCTTTCTTCAGTTGAGTTGGCTGGAAAGAATGTTAAGGTGCTTGAGAGAAGTATGAGAAAGCACAAAGCCTTCTACAGTTGTACCCAGAAAATAATCTATAAATAACCATTGACATTTGTTCAAGGATCTTTACGAAGCATGTCCCAGGATGAGTACGTAGGCCGCAGGTTGAGGCCATGGGAAGGATTGTTTTCTGAGACCTGTTTGTGATGGAAATATTTATGGCAAAAGTAGTTTGCTGAGTTTAGGGTTTAGGAATAATTAAGAATTAGCTAGAAGTCTTTTTAGGAGATAGTGATCTTAAGATGCTAGGGGCAAACAGGATTTAGAAAGATAAGAAATAAACTGAGGAATGTGGCATGAGTTACAATGTAATCACAAGTTAAGTATAGGACACCTAAGAGAAAGTAGATAATAGATAGTAAAGCCAATTCTGAGAGCATCACTGAAGCAGGAACTCTGTCTGAAGGACAACAAGGATTTCTGGAGACAATAAATCTGGATGGGGAAAACTAAAAATGTCAAACCTCTGATCTAATGCTTTTGTCAAAGTATAAAAGAGAACCTGAAGCTTGAAATAAACATGTAGTTCTGTACTATGAGTCAGAGACTACATCATCGTCCGCTGACACGCTCACCCCTTCAGGCTGATTCCCTCACTGCTGGAGCTGTACTCTAGCAGATATCATTTTTTGTATGTGGGTTCAAGTGTCCTCCTGTTGATGGCTGTTCAGTAGCTAGTTGCAAATGCGGTATTCTCACAGGAAAAGATAAGAACATGTCCTTCTACTCTGCCATCTATACAGTTCCAGAGCAGGAGAAGTGATGGACTACTGAAGTAACATACACAAACAATTACTAAAGATGACAGAACCTGGCTGCTGCCGGTGTCAAACACCAAAACTGGTTTCACTGTGAAGCTGAAATAAGGAGATTTTTCCATCTGAGTCCAGTCCCCCCTTGCAGACCAAGGAATGACTGCACTTAGCACTACTTTATTTTAAACTATATATCTACCCCCAAATGCATATTAACAGGTACGTGTTTCTTCTCTGCCACTGGTGGCAGGGCAGGGTGGGAGAGTGGTCATCCCTGGTCAACGCTGGATTTCCTGTTGCCACCGCTACCATGGCAGTCTCCACCTCCAGTCATTTCCTTATTCTGTAGATTAGATATAGATGGGTAGATAGATGTCTGGACTAGTAGAGATTTTGGTATTGAGAGTGTTTGCAGAGGAACAGAATATTTATGAGCTTTCTAAATTGTTTCTGGGTTTTCTAGAATTGAATCTCTTATCTGATGAAAATGCCAATGACTGTTTCTAGAAGTGACAAGAACACTGATAGTCCATGTTGAGATCTGGCAATGAAGATACAGTATATGAGATCCAGGAAATATATATGAAAATAGATATTAGAGGTATGAGATAATGGTAGAAGAACATAAAGTTGGGTTTGGTTAAATTTATTGATATGGCAAAGATTCTGGATTTAATGTCACAGCTGTGGACTTAGGAAGAGCTTGAATGGATTGATTAGCTGGTTGACCAGCTGAAACAGGGCACAACAGGTGGCCATGCAGTGACTTAACTAGAAATACTGGATCTGCCTTGGTTGATGGAGATATAGTAGTTCACATGCTTAGCAGATTGGAATGTCAGAGTGGATTTGCCATATTCAAAGGAGCCAGAAGCTGTATCTTTAGCCTCTACTGTGAGAAATAAATCTGAGTGAACCCCAGCATTCTTGAAGGACTCCATGATTGTTCTTTTCTGTCATCTAGACCTTGTAGCATAAACCACAGTCACTCAACTGGAAAACCTAAATGCAATGAGAGTAATTAATTTTACGCTGCAGGGGCCAAGTGTCTGCACTCAATTGCTAAGAACCGGATAGGCATGGTTACCATAACAGAGAGCAGAATGTGAAAGTCGCCCAGTTGTGTCAGACTCTTTGCAACTCCAAGGACTATAAAGTCCATGAAGTTCTCCAGGCCAGAATGCTGGAATGGGTAGCCTTTCCCTTCTCTAGAGCATCTTCCCAATCCAGAGATTGAACCCAGGTCTCCTGCACTGCAGGCGAATTCTTTAACCAGCTGAGCCACAAGGGAAACCCACATAGAGCAGAGTCAAGCAACAATTAGAACAGTCTCAGTCACACAGACCTATGATGCTGGCTAGTTAAGCATGGAGTTTCTAGAAGTGAAATAGGTAAGAAGTATCTAAATCTGTTTGGGTACCCATAATAGACTACCATAGACTAGGCATTTTAAACACCAAACACTTATTTTTCACACTTTTGGAGGCTAGAAAGTCCAGCATCACTGTCTGATGAGATACCTCTTCCAGTCAGGTATAAAATGTCTAATATTCTTACAAGAGGTGCAAGACTATTTTTAGATAATAAAATAAAGTATTATTTCCGTTATTAAATTTTTGTTAGAAAATTATAGGGATGTGCTAGAGCTATTTCACAAACAAGTGACTCATCTTCAATTTTGCCATCAAATAATTAAATGTGAAATATAAGCCCTTTGTAAAAAGACCTGAAAATGAAAGAATTAAAAATGAAAAAGCGTAAGTATTTCATTTAGCTTTAGATGAACTAGGTAATGCAATAGAAACTGTGGACTTAATACTAATAAGGAAATTATGCATTAAAGGACTTACAATGAAAAACAGTCATCATATGACAGTGTAAAGAATTAAATAATCTTTTGATCTTTTACTTTATTTAAAGAATAATTTTAGCTAGATATGAAAGGATAAGTTTTATCTTGACAGATGGTTCTCCAGCTGTATTAGTTCAAAAATACAAGCAATTATTAAAATGTTAATAAAAGGTATATATATTTTTCTTATTTCTTCATTCCACTGTTTTATACATAATGAAAATAGTTGTGCTTGGTTTCTGAAGCAGGCTGTTATGATCGTCATGGATATAATTGTGAAAATTATTCATTCTATATGACAGATGCTATGAATCATTAACTGTTTATAAAAACTGCAGATGAAATAGAAGACAATGAATTGAATAATATTTTGTTCTTGTCAATTTACTCTGGTTTAACATAGAAGAGTTTTTTTGTTGTTCTATTTGAAGATTTCAGTTCAGTTGCTTAGTCATGTCCAACTCTTTATGATCCCATGGACTGCAGCACTCCAGGCCTCCCCCTGTCCATCACCAACTCCTGGAGTTTACTCAAACTCATGTTAATCACGTCGGTGATGCCATCCAACCATCTAATCCTCTGTCGTCCCCTTCTCCTCTTGCCTTCAATTTTTCCCAGCGTCAGGGTCTTTTCCAATGAGTTGGTTCTTCGCATCAGGTGGCCAAAGTATTAGTTTCAGCTTCAGCATCAGTCCTTCCAATGAATATTCAGAACTGCTTTCCTTTAGGATGGACTGGTTGGATCTCCTTGCAGTCGAAGGGACTCTCAAGAGTTTGAAAATTTATTGTACTGTTAATTCTAATTGCAGATTTTCTTGATAGTAAAGAATGTCTGCCAAAAATTTGATAATCAAAGACCAAAAATGGTAATATGATTTATGTTTTCTCACAGACACCACACTGCATATGAATGAGCTCAATTTGAAGCTAAGAAAAGGAAAAATTTATTATCTAAATAGACAGTATAGACTATATATTAGAGTTGAATCCTCAAAATGAGAATAAGTTACATCTACATTTTTCTAACATGAATCAACATACTGATGATTTTCATTGCAATTTACAGTGTTATAAACACATATATATACGATGCAAAATCTATAGAAAATTGAAGAATTTTTGGTCATAAATTCGATTGAAGAAGTACTCCTCTGAATGTGATAATAATATTGAGTTGACATGAGAATTAATAAATTTACTTGTATAGATATATTAAATTCCTTCATTTTTCTTCAAAGTCAAATAAATTCTTATAAAATTAGATAAACTCATTTTGTCTATTTGGATGTGAGTGCTGAAGTAAAATACTCTTTTGTATTCAATTAAATTATCAGAGAATCTTCACATATGTTTAGAAAATTTTGCTTCTATTCATCTGCATTTCAACTGAAAATTTTATGAAATAGAAATATAGACCATGCATTTCCAGTTACATTTCAGCATTCAAATAGAGAAATGCTATAAGGGGAAGATTGACACCACATTTCAATGACTTAGAATGAAAAATATGAAAATCTTATTAATAATTTTATGTGGATTATAAAGATATTTAAATGACTTGAAAAGATATCTTGTATAATTGGGTCACATAAAATATATTGTTAAAGTTAAGTTCACTTCTTTCTTCTGATTTTAATGTGAATACCAAAATATTAAAAAATATCAGATTTTTCTATTGAATTATTATTTCCTATCAGATTCTAATTTTCTATCAGAATTTCAGTTAGAGTTACCACTAAAAAAATGATTCAAAGAGTATGAGTAAATAAGATAAATTGGACATAAAATTCAGTCATTACAGTAGTCAAATAATACAAAAAATAGGGAAAGAAGAAAAAAAAAACTAATAGAGGATAATGGATGATCAGTCATATGCTTTCAATGAAAGAATTTCAAAGCCTGACATTGGAGGATTTCTGTTTCTGACATACACACAAAAAGTGACAGGGGTTAGATCCATCCTCTCAAGTAGAAGGAAAAAAAATGGGAAGTGGAAAAAAAGGACAAAATATACACAACAACAGTTCAGAGCACTCTGGACATCAGAGATTAAAGGACAATGATATCTGGGAAAATGGGAAATGAACAATTTGAGCCCACCATCATCCCAGGAGATGTGTATAAGAGACAGGTGTTTCTTCTCTGCCACTGGTGGCAGGGCAGGGTGGGAGAGTGGTCATCCCTGGTCAACGCTGGATTTCCTGTTGCCACCGCTACCATGGCAGTCTCCACCTCCAGTCATTTCCTTATTCTGTAGATTAGATATAGATGGGTNGGACAATGATATCTGGGAAAATGGGAAATGAACAATTTGAGCCCACCATCATCCCAGGTTAGTGTCTACTAAGGATTTCCAGGGTATGAATACAAGGCTGTGAAAATCAAGAAATTATATAGGTTGAGGACATGAATATTAGGGTCCAGAGAGACCAAGACAGCTAGCATTTGGTGACAAAGTAACAAAGAGCAGAGAGCTTCACAGAGAGAGAACATTGCACATCTGTAGCGTTTCTCTTGAATGTTATTCAGCAGAGTACTGATCAGTACTTGTCTGTGAAGAAGCTACTTATGTTTCAGAAAATAACCAGCTAAAAGAATCAAAAGGCACAGTACTGGGGACTCACAGCATGGGACTGTATCCCCCTCCCATCAGTCAAACTAGAATACCTCATTGCTCATGAAAAATTGGGAATTGGGTGGCAAACCCACAAGGTCTTGCATCAGAAGTTGGCAATAATTAGTACTTGTCTCATAAGATTTTGGCTTGACCTAATCAACCATATGGAGAAGGAAATGGCAAGTCACTCCAGTGCTTTTGCCTGGGGAATCCCATGGACAGAGGAGCCTGGCAGGCTGCAGTCCATGGAGTTGCACAGAGTCAGACACAACTGAAGTAACTTAGCACATCTAACCATAAAATCCAACAAATCCAAATCAATTCCAAGAAACTTAGCTGCAACCCCAAACAAAACGGAAGAATATCTTTAGGAATACAAAAATAACTAGAACCCAATAAAGTAAAATTAACAAGTGGTGGTAGTAGTGCTTTAGTTGCTAAGTCGTGTCTGAGTCTTGCAGACCCCACGGACTGACTGTAGCCTGCCAGACTCCTCTGTCCATGGGATTCTCCAGGCAAGAATACTGGGGTGGTTTCCCGTTTCCTTCTCCAGAGGATCTTCCCAAGCTAGAAATGGAAGCCAGGTCTCCTGCATTGCAGACAGATTCTTTACCAATTGAGCTATGAGGGAAGCCCCTAAATTAACAAATACTGGGAACCATTGAAAAAGTTGGGACTCAATGAAAAAGCAATATATGGCCAATAATTTGGAAAATACCAAATAAATCAAAAGTATGCCAAAATTATTAAACAATGATACATGAAGTTATAACTGCATTTCAGAGACATAAAAGATAATGTTTTTAAAAAGGAAATTGAAATTCTAGAGGCAAATACTACAATGCCTGAAATTTAAAATATACTAGATGAGATTAATAACAGTTTAGATAATGTAGAATAGTAAAGGCATAACAATAAAACCTTTCCAAAATGAAACAATGTTAAAAAAGAAACCAAACTTGTAATAATTTAAATTGAAGATATCAGTGAGGATATATGTTTGTGTGTGTAGAATGGGAGATGCAAAAACTACAGGGGTTGGGGAGGGATATCTGAATTAATGTCTGAAATGTTCCCATTTTCAATTACAATCACAAATCCATAGTTCAAAGATGTTCAGTGAATTTAAAGCAAAAAAACTGAGAAACAATCAAGAACCTTAAGTAATATAAAAGAACATTATAATAAAGTTGCTCAAAAGCAGAGATTAAGAAAATGAAAAGGAAGAGAAAAACACAGAGAAACAATCTTAGGAATAGTAAAAATTTTCTTATCAGAAAAAGGCAGGCAAGAATGCAATGGAACAACATCTTATACTTTAAAAAATATAGTTCTGTACATAGTGAATTCTGTACCTAGTGGAAATAAATTCTGTGCCCAGATTTTATTGTAAAGTCAGAATTTTCTCAGACATTCAAAAGCTAAAAGTATTTGTCACCAGAAAACCTGTACTACCAAACTATTAAAGAAAGTCTTTCAAGCAGAAGAAAAATGAAATTTGGATTTATAAAATGAAACAAGAGAAGTGATAGTGGAAACTTTATAGGTAAATATACAAGAGTTCTACACATTGAAGAAGGCAATGGCAACCCACTCCAGTACTCTTGCTTGGAAAATGCCATGGACAGAGGAGCCTGGTAGGCTGCAGGCCATGTGATTGCTAAGAGTCGGACATGACGGAGTGACTTCACTTTCATTTTCTACACATTTAAGTAAATTTTTTAAAGGTAATAGTTTCAAAAAAAATAATATAGTGTGTGATTAATAACATATGTAGACTCAAAATCTTTGACAATACAGGACAAAGTTCAGGAGGAAAGAAATCAATGTGATATTTTAAGGTTCTTACAATCTATGTGGAATGGTGTAATATCACTTGACTGTGACTATGATAAGCTAAAATTATATATTATAAACAAAAATGGCAATACATCAAGAGAGGTGATAATGACTGGTTGTATCTCTAATAGATACAGGCCTATTCAGATTGTTTATTTCTTCTTGTTCGTGTTTTGGCAGCTTGTGTCTTCTAAGGAATTGGTCCATTTCTCTAGGCTCTTAATTCCTCCAGTATCTAATTGCCACAAGACATGTGAGGTGTCATTTATTAGGGAAGCTCATTAGAGGCTAATTGACCATGGTTTTTACTGGAGGTTAGCCATGTAGGAATCTTCTGCTTAGCATGTACTAAAACTCTAGACTTCTAGAAGGAATGCAAGTATTCAGCGTAAGCCATACCATGTGCACAAATCATTTAGGGAGCATTAAGTGCTTTTCCCTGGTGACTCAGCAGGAAGGAACCCACCTGCAATTCAGGAGGTGCAACAGGAGCCACAGGTTTGATCCCTTGGTTGGGATGATCCCCTGGAGGAGGAAATGGCTACCCACTCCAGTAAGTATACTTGCCTGAGCAGAAGAGCCTGGTGGACTATAGTCAATAAGGTCACAAAAGAAGCAGATATGAGTTAACAACTAAAAAATAAAAAAAGGAACTCTTATCATTTAGAGAATGGTGGGAATACTCCTGAAATCCCTTCCCAGACAGTAGTCAAGTGTCCATCTTACAAGCATGCCTTACTAAGGATAGCAGTCTGCTATCCTTAGTAAGCAGACTGCTATGTTACTTATTCTCTGTACAATATCCCTTTTGAGTTAATTTTGGTGCACAGTGTGAGGTAGGGTTCTAAATTAATCTTTTTGCATATGGATGTCCAACTGTTCCAAAAACATTTGTTGAAAACATGATTCTTCCCTATTGAATTGCCTTGAAACCCTTGACAAATTTAACTGACCATACATTTAAGTGCTTATTTATGGCTTACAATTCTATACCATTAATATATATTTATGCTAATTCCAGTATTCTATTTTATTACCGTATTATATAAGTTTCAAAATGGAGTAGTGTAATTTTCCAAATTTATTCTTCTTTAACAAGATTGTGTTTACTATTTGGGACCCTTTGAAGTTTCATATGAATTTCAGACCCACTTGTTATTATTTTTTAAATACAGCAGTTAGGGTTTTGATAGGGATTATGCTGAATCAATAGACAAGTTTATAGAGTTGATATCTCACCCTAAACGTTTCATTTTCCAATCCATGCATGTATTTCTCTATTTATTTAGTATTTCAAAGTTTCTTTCAGCAATGTTTTATAGAATTTGATATTTAACTCCTCAGTTCAGTTCAGTCATTCAGTCATGTCTGACTCTTTGTGACCCCATGGACTGCAGCATGTCAGGCCTCCCTATCCATAACCAACTCCCAGAGTTTACCCAAACTCATGTCCATCGAGTTGGTGATACCATCCAACCATGTCATTCTCTATCATCCCCTTCTCCTCCTGCCCTCAATCTTTCCCAGCATCAGGATCTTTTCAAATGAGTCAGCTCTACGTATCAGTTGGCCAAAGAATTGGAATTTCAACTTCAACATCAGTTCTTCCAGTGAACACCCAGGACTGATCTCCTTTAGGATGGACTGATTGGATCTTCTTGCAGTCCAAGGGACACTCAAGAGTCTTCTCCAACATCACAGTTCAAAAGCATCGATTCTTTGGTGTTCAGCTTGCTTCACAGTCCAACTCTCACATCCATACACGACTACTGGAAAAATCATAACCTTAACTAGATGGACCTTTGTTGGCAAAATTACTTTGTTGTCAAAGTAATTTAACTCTTACATTTGTTAAATGTATCCTTAAATGTTTCATTCTTTTAATGCAGTTGTTATTTGAAATAATTTCAGTTGTGTTTTTTTCAGTATTAGTATATAGAAATACTTTTGTGAAAATTGACATTCTGCTCTGAGACTCTTTTTTACCTTGTGAGTTCTGCCAAAACTGTTGTATACAAAATCACATTCAGCTCTGTTCAGTCATTTAATCATGTCCAACTCTTTGTGACCCCATGGACTGCAGCATGCCAGGCCTCCCTGTCCATCACCAACTCCCGGAGTTTACTCAAACTCAAGTCCATTGAGTTGGTGATCCCATCCAACCTTCTCGTCCTCTGTTGTCCCCTTCTCCTCCTGCATTTAATCTTTCCTAGCATCAGGGTCTTTTCCAATGAGTCAGTTCTTCTCATCAGGTGGACAAGGTATTGGAGTTTCAGCTTCAGCATAAGTCCTTCCAATGGATATTCAGGACTGATCTCCTTTAGGATGGACTGGTCGGATCTCCTTGCTGTGAAAGGGGCTCCCAAGAGTCTTATCCAACACCACAGTTCAAAAGCATCAATTTTTCAGCACTCAGCTTTCTTTATAGTCCAACTCTATATAGTCACATCCATATAAGACTACTGGAAAAATCATAGCCTTGACTAGACAGAAAATCATATTTCCTGTCAACAAAAGTTTTTCTTTTAATTTCTTATTTTACAAACAAAATGTTTTAAAATTAATTTTCTTTCTTTGTTACATTGTTAGACCCTCTAGCATAAAGCTGAAGAGAAGTGATAGTGATCATTCTGCTTTGTTCCTTATCTAAAGGAAGTAGTGTTATGTCTTTCAATATTAAATATAATAGTGACTATAGGATTTTTGTTGTTGCTTTTGAAGTTCTTTTATTCCTAGTTTATAAGTAGTTTCAAGTGTTGGTATTTTTCCAATGGGCTTCCCTGGTGGCTCAGTGGGAAAGAATCTGCTTGCCAATGCAGAAGACACAGGTTCAATCCTTGGGTTGGGAAGATCCCCTGGAGAAGGAAATGGCAACCCATTCCAGTATTCTTGCCTGGAAAATCCCATGGACAGAGGAGCCTGATGGTGTTGCAAAAGAATCACACAAACTTAGCAACTAAACAACACAATTATCGTGTCTGTCAAAATGATCATGTGGCATCTGTCTTTTATTCTATTAATATACTGTATTGCACTGATTGATTTTTAGGTATTTTCAATTTATTTTTGGGTAAAGAACAAAATTCTTTAACTGGCCTTCTGAGCTCTGACTGCACTCGTCTCTACAGTTTTATTCACAGTTAGCTTCTTCCTCTTGTCTCATTTTTCTCTGTTCTTTAGAATATTGGCCTTCTTTCCATAGCCCAAGATTACCTTCATACTTATCTCTACAAGGTCTTTTTATATACTCTTCTTTTTGGCCAAAAGGTACCTACCATTGCCCTACCACATCTTTTAGTTAACTTACATTTTTCCTAGAGATCGTTTTTTAGTCATTCCTAATTGAGAGAAGTGGTTTCTCTGTTGTAAGTTCCCAGTGTTCCATGTTGCCTTATCATAAGCCTTTGTCACAATTCATAACATTGCAATTATACAATCTGAGAATAATTAATTGCAGCAAAGACTTGTTCTCTTATTACTCCATGTTTTATCTCCAGTATCTAGCAAAGGACCTTGAATATGTTGGGTGTTTAATAAATATTGTTGAATGTAAGAGTGATGAACCAAAATGGGAAAGGGTATTTTTAGAAGTGTTTTGAGGTATCTGTTGCTGCTGCTGCTGCTGCTGCTAAGTCGCTTCAGTTGTGTCCAACTCTGTGCGACCCCATAGATGGGGGCCCACTGTCTCTGGGATTCTCCAGGCAAGAAAACTGGAGTGGGTTGCCATTTCCTTCTCCATGAGGTATCTGTTAAGCTTAGATTATTTACTATGGCATATTCTGGAAAGTTTAAGTTGCTTAACATGGCTCAGCCAATAAATTCAAGCTGGACACTTATAAAAATTATGCTATAATTATAGGCAGGCATGTTATAATGAGCTTACTACATCATAGTTAATAATTTTGTTTTATCCTTGTTATTTCCAGTTATTTAAGCTTTAATATTTGAGTCATTACTGTTCTCTGTTCTTTCTCCGTCAAATCTCACACAATTATTTAATAATCTCTGAAACTTATTCTTTCCTTTAAAATGCCATTTCTACCACTATTTGCTTATGTTTGTCTTACTATGTTATTCTTCTACCATTACCCCAATATTCATTTTCTTTTAATCCATTTACACCCTAATCCCTGTGAAACATGTGAAAACAGAGAGGTTTTTAAAAAGGGAAAAAACATTTAAGAACAACTTAAAATTTAGTATGGCTGGATTTATGGGTAACCAGTGGAAACAGTGTCAGACTTTATTTTTCTGGGTTCCAAAATCACTGCAGATGGTGACTGCAGCCATGAAATTAAAAGACGCTTACTCTTTGGAAGAAAATTTATGAGCATATTCAAAAGCAGAGACATTACTTTGCAGAATAAGGTCTGTCAGTCAAGGCTATGGTTTTTCCTGTGGTCATGTATGGATGTGAGAGTTGGACTGTGAAGAAGGCTGAGCACCGAAGAATTGATGCTTTTGAACTGGTGTTGGAGAAGACTCTTGAGAGTCCTGTGGACTGCAAGGAGATCCAACCAGTCCATTCTGAAAGAGATCAGCCCTGGGATTTCTTTGGAAGGAATGATGCTAAAGCTGGAACTCCAGTACTTTGGTCACCTCATGTGAAGAGTTGACTCATTGGAAAAGACTCTGATGCTGGGAGGGATTGGGGCAGGAGGAGAAGGGGACGACAGAGGATGAGATGGCTGGATGGCATCACTGACTCGATGGACGTGAGTCTGAGTGACCTCCGGGAGTTGGTGATGGACAGGGAGGCCTGATGTGCTGAGGTTCATGGGGTCGCAAAGAGTCGGACACGACTGAGCGACTGAATTGAACTGAACTGGATGCAGTCGAAGGTCTGAGGCTTGACAGAGACAATGGGTCCCCAACTTTGACTTTCTTCTGTTAAGTTCTTATGTATCATACAAACAATGCAGGAAATTTTGGATAATTTTAGGCAAAAGAGTTACAGTACAGATATTTAACTTTTAGGGAAAGGATTATTATACCACTAAAGTATTAAATAAAAATAATACAAATAATAGGCAGAGAAGTCAGAAGGGAAATTATTGCACACTGAGTTTTTGATTAGTTATGTAAGTAGCACTGACAAAGAATCTGCCTGCCAATGCAGGAGACTCAAGAGATGTGGGTTTGATCCCTGGGTCAGGAAGATCCCCTGGAAAAGGAAATGGCAACCCACTCTAGTATTCTTGCCTAGAGAATTCCATGGACAGAGGAGCCTGGTAACTACAGTCCATGGGGTCGCAAAGAGGCAGACATGACTTAGCCACTGAGCCCAGCACATGTAGTTACCTATAGTTAGGTTGAAAGTAAACAGAGAAAGGATGTCTAAAGAGAGCCAATTTAATCTTTGTCCTTATTGTTGGCTGTATTAGAAAGAATAGCTGAAACAGGTCACATTTACTTTACTTTTTGCTTATAGGGCATATTCTGCAGAGAGAAGGGCTGTCATCAATTTTCTTTGTTTTATTTCTACAAATTTCTACAAAGCTGGGTAGTCTAATGAAAAACAAAGCACAGTTTTTAATTTTCTATGCACTATACTAAATATTTATATCATTCTCAAAAGGAAAATAGGAAGTAGGTACTATTATTGACTCATTTTACAGATGAGGGAAGAAATGTAAGAGTGGATATTATTTGTTCCAGGCCAACCATTTAGTGTGTAGAACCATGACTTTGAGCTCAGGTCTGTGTCTAGGCTCTTAGCCACTGCAATTTACAGCCTGCTCTTTGTACTAGCACCTAAGAAGGGTCAAACAGTAAACAGTTTATTTCCTCTTCATAATACTTAATGTTGAAAAATACATAAAATATTATGTAGTTTTATTATGTAGTTTTGGTAGATTGAAAACTAGTTACTCTTTTACTCCATCTAGTAATAAAAATGGCCTTGTCTAACATAGCATTTCTTTTAATTCAATAGAGCTAAGGTTTAAACATTTATGTTTTAAACACGTTGTTAAGCCAAATAGACACATTAGGAGATGTAACCCCTGTGGAAGTAAATAATATAGGCTTTTCTGTATTTCTCACAGAAATGTTATCACATTATATGTCAAATTACTCTCATGATTGTGTTTTATTTTTAATTGTGTACATAAACTATGTCTTAAGAAATATAGTTACTTTCTGTTATTTTTTTTTCTTCTCATTCAGAACACCTGGAATACATAGAACATCATGTTTAACATAAAAATTCCAAGTTTAGTGCCAAAAAAGCAAGATATTCATGGACTACATCAGCAGTAATATTCTTTGTCAGCACTGCTGCATTTTAGGTTTCATAAAAAGGGTTTTAGATGATGTTTCTGACCACAAAATAATTTGATTAAAAAACAAAGTAAAAAAAAAATCATCCTTGATTTCTAAAAAGTTTTGCAAGTAGATGCTATATGTTTATTAGTATCATAATTCATTCTAAGAGGAATAAAATAGATAGTGGTTTTATAATTTTTCCTTTATTGAGTGAGATCATTTAATCCAATACATAAGAGACCTGTGTTATGCTACCTTTTATATAATTATAAAATATTATATTATGTAGTCCCAGAAGAATAGCTTTGAGTTTCTGAAAGAGTTAAGTTCAGAAGACTATTGAGGTACTGTTTGTTACCTCTTTAAGTAGATTTCATAAAATCCTTCTGTCTTCACTTGCTACCATCTAAGATACCTCAACTTTATGACATTTTTTAAGCGAAAGTCTGCTGATTATTTTTTAATGTATTTAATTGTCTTCATGTGATTTCAGGTGGCATTAGTGATAAAGAGTCTGCCTGCCAAGGTAAGTGACACAGGAATCAAGGGTTCTTTCCCCTGGATTGGGAATGTGCCCGGGAGTAGGAAATAGCAACCCACTCCAGTATTCTTGCCTGGAGGGCTATAGTGTAAGGGACTGTTTAGAGTCGAATATAACTAGGGACACACACATCCATTCAAAAAAAAAAAAAGTTCCTCCAATTAGCATTGCATTTACCTCAAGTTATAGCTTTAATCTCATCTATCTTTCTTAACCAAAGTTCTCAGTTGAGTTGTGTNCTGGAGGGCTATAGTGTAAGGGACTGTTTAGAGTCGAATATAACTAGGGACACACACATCCATTCAAAAAAAAAAAAAGTTCCTCCAATTAGCATTGCATTTACCTCAAGTTATAGCTTTAATCTCATCTATCTTTCTTAACCAAAGTTCTCAGTTGAGTTGTGTATTACAACTATCACTATTTTTTACTCTAAAGTCAACACACTGTTGAAAACCATTTCACATCTCCAATCCCTGCTATCTTCCATAAGTAGAACAACCATGATTCCTTGGTGTTAAATCCAAAAAGCATGACATACTTGAGATCAAATCAGCGGTCATATGATTAGTTGATGATGGAGGGCATCACTGACTCCATGGACATGAGTTTAAGCAAGCTCTGGGAATTGATAATGAACAGAAAAGTCTGACGTGCTGCAGTCCATGGAGTCTCAAAGAGCCGGACATGACTGAGCAACTGAACTGAACTGAATCAGTAGTCAATACTTTTGACTACTCTGTCTTTGATTAAATTACTGAAGTCAAACTTAAGCTCCTGGTTTTCCTNGGTCCATTAAGTTCTGATTGGCTCAGACCAGGCTACAGGGACCATGCTGATTGGCCAAATCCTAGCCCCAGTGGAAGATGATCTCAGTTCCTCCTGGGCAACTATTCAGCTATTTGATAAGATGGAACTTAGGCCTTAAAACCTGCATGGCAAATGTTAGTTCCCAACACAGGAACACAAACATGAAGAGTCTTGAAATCTATTGGACTCATTTTAGTTTTTAGACAGTGCCTATGTGAAACTCTCACATGTTCTAAGCATAAAAATTAAACAATCAAATTTGTAGTTTTTAGTTTGCAGATTCTTCTGATAGGGAATACATTGACCAGAGCCAAATATACATGATCTGTAAAGAGAATATGGATATCTTCTGGGAAGAGTTAAGAATGGCTTAGCTTAATTTGATGGTTATGTTGCAGAAACCAGTAATTGAGAAACCAAGCACCACAATCAGAGAGTTGGAGAATGCTGGTGGGCCCAGAGGAGTTAACACTCCAAGCTGTGAGCCCTGAACAAAGGGGTTACAAAGTTTTCATAGACAGTGCATGATATCAGACTATAGTGGGTGATGCTAACTGTGTATAGGCTGGTTTAAACTAGGGGTTTCATGCACACAGAGCAATGGTTAGGACAGGGAGGTACGGGGGAATGCCTGATCTTTACACATACAGGCNGCTGTGAGCCCTGAACAAAGGGGTTACAAAGTTTTCATAGACAGTGCATGATATCAGACTATAGTGGGTGATGCTAACTGTGTATAGGCTGGTTTAAACTAGGGGTTTCATGCACACAGAGCAATGGTTAGGACAGGGAGGTACGGGGGAATGCCTGATCTTTACACATACAGGCATGGTTAAGCAGGATTACAGGGGTTGCTCCTGCTGATGTTAAGTCACTTCAGTCGTGCCTGGCTCTGTGTGACCCCATAGATGGCAGCCCACCAGGCTTTCCTGTCCCTGTGATTCTCCAGGCAAGAACACTGGAGTGGGTTGCAATTTCCTTCTCTATGCATGAAAGTGAAAAGTGAAAGTGAAGTCGCTCAGTCATGTCTGACTCTTAGTGAGCCCATGGGCTGCAGCCTACCAGGCTCCTCCATCCATGGGATTTTCCAAGCAAGAGGACTGGAGTAGGTTGCCATTGCTAGGCAATTGCAAAAGCAGGGCAAGCATGAGTATGATAAGCTTCAGTTCCTAGCATTGTTGTACGTCTCTATTTTCCAAGACTACGTGACCTATGTGATCCAGACTTTGCAAGGAACAAGCTGAGTTACAGAAGTAGAATGAGTAGGAAGCTCATTGTAAATTTTAACTTTTCCTCTTCAGTTATAGTGAAGAAAGGAAGCTGTCAGTTGAACAGTTTTGTGCAGTTTTCATTTACTTTTATCACACACCCCTTCTGGGGTCAGTGACAGTCTTGAAGATGGTGTTCTGGATTTCTAGATGTGTTCTTGGTTCCAGAGGGAGGAGAAGTACTTTTATGCAAAAGTAATTGAGTTTGTTTTGATGTCTAGTTCAGTTCAGTTGCTCAGTCATGTCCAACTCTACAACCCCATGGACTGCAGCACACCAGGCATCCTTGTACATCACCACTGCCAGAGCTCACTCAAACTTATGTCCATAGAGTTGGTGATGGCATCCAACCATCTTATCCTCTGTCGTTCCCTTCTTCTGCCTTCAATCTTTCCCAGCATCAGGGAAAATTGGAAAGTTTCCAATAAGTCAGTTGTTCAAGTCAAGTGGTCAAAGTATTGGAGTTTCAGCTTCAACATCAGTCCTTCCAATGAATTTCCAGGACTGATTTCCTTTGGGATTTACTGGTTTGATCTCCTTGCAGTCTAAGTGACTCTCAAGAGTTTTCTACACCACAATTCAAAAGCATCATTTTCTCAATGCTCAGCTTTCTTTATAGTCCAACTCTCATATCCATACATGACTTCTGGAAAAACCATACCTTTGATTAGACAGGCCTTTGTTGGCATTGTACTAATGTTTCTGCTTTTTAATATGCTGTCTAGGTTGGTCATAGCTTTTCTTCCAAGGAGCAAGAGTCTTTTAATTTCATGGCTGCCGTCACGATCTGCAGTGATTCTGGAGCCTAAAAAAATAAAGTCTGTCACTGTTTCCATTGTTTCCCCATCTATTTGCCATGAAGTGATGGATCCAGATGCCATGATCTTAGTTTTCTGAATGTTGAGTTTTAAGTCAACTTTTTCACTGTCCTCTTTCATCAAGAGGTTCTTTATTTCTTCACTTTCTGCCATAAGGATGGTGTCATCTCCATATCTGAGATTATTCATATTTCTCCTGGCAATCTTTATTTCAGCTTGTTCTTCATCCAGCCCGAATGCTTCATCCATTCCAGAATGTCTAGAGATTCCCTGAAAGATTGGCACAGGAGCTTAACTTTGCTTTGCCTCACTGAGGACAGNGATGCTAAAGCTGAAACTCCAGTACTTTGGCCACCTCATGGAAGAGTTGACTCATTGGAAAAGACTCTGAAGCTGGAAAGGATTGGGGGCAGGAGGAAAATGGGACGACGGAGGATGAGATGGCTGAATGGCATCACAGACTCGATGGACGTGAGTCTGGGTGAACTCCAGGAGATGGTGATAGACAGGGAGGCCTGGCGTGCTGCGATTCATTGGGTCACAAAGAGTCGGACATGACTGAGCAACTGAACTGAACTGAATTGGATAGACTTGGTACTTTTGTTGAAAATCAATAGACCATAGATGTATGATTTATTTCTGGATTCTCAATTTTATTCCACTAATCTACCTGTTCATACTTATGATGGTAACACAGTGTTTGGTCATGATAGGTTTGTAGTATGTTTTAAAATAGATAAATAGCAGAATAAACTATTGAGGT
Source organism: Neotragus moschatus (assembly GCA_006410615.1). NCBI lineage: Eukaryota > Metazoa > Chordata > Mammalia > Artiodactyla > Bovidae > Neotragus > Neotragus moschatus. Next base: position 20,023 of record SJYA01001170.1, on the reverse strand, counting down.
ATTGATAGGCATTGTACTGAATCTTTATATTGCCTTTGGTGAGTACTGACATCTTAATAACTTTAAGTCATCTAATTCCATGAACACATGATTTATTTAGGCATTTTTAAATTTCTATCTGCAATGGCTTGTAGTTTTCAGTATAATACTAAGTCCTACAATTACTTAGTTGAACATATTTCCAAGTATATTAATTTTTGATGCTATTNAGGTATTGATAGGCATTGTACTGAATCTTTATATTGCCTTTGGTGAGTACTGACATCTTAATAACTTTAAGTCATCTAATTCCATGAACACATGATTTATTTAGGCATTTTTAAATTTCTATCTGCAATGGCTTGTAGTTTTCAGTATAATACTAAGTCCTACAATTACTTAGTTGAACATATTTCCAAGTATATTAATTTTTGATGCTATTATAAATGGAACTGTGTCTTGATGTCCTTTATAAATTTCTATTTTATCAAGATTTTATGTTTTTGAGCAGTTTTAGGTTACAGCAGCATTGAAGAAAAGGTACAGAGATTTACCATATACTTGTTATCCTCATATGTGTACAGCCCCTTTAATTCTCAACATCCCCCATCAGACTGATACATTTCCCTCAGTTGGTGAATTATACTTTTACATCATAGTCAACCAAAGCCAGTAGTTTACATTAGGTTTCACTTTTGGTGTTGTATATTCTATGGATCTGGAAAAATGTATAATGATATGTCAGCCTCCCTGATGGCTCAGCAGTAAAGAATTCTCCTGCAATGCAGGTTCAGTCCCTGAGGTAGGAAAATCCACTGGAGAAGGAAATGGCAACCCGCTCCAGTATTATTGACTGGCAAATCCCCTAGACAGAGGAGCCTGGTGGGTTCCAGTCAATAGGGTCACCNAGCAGTAAAGAATTCTCCTGCAATGCAGGTTCAGTCCCTGAGGTAGGAAAATCCACTGGAGAAGGAAATGGCAACCCGCTCCAGTATTATTGACTGGCAAATCCCCTAGACAGAGGAGCCTGGTGGGTTCCAGTCAATAGGGTCACCAGAGTCAGTCATGACTTGTTGAGTAAATCACCACCAATATAATGACATGTATCCATCAGTATGGCAACATATAGAGTATTTTCAGTGCCCTAAAAGCCCTCTTTGTATTGTATATTAATCCTTCTTCCTGTCTCCAACACCTGACAACCATTGATACTTTAGTATCTCAAAAATATATTTAGTGTCCCCAAATAATACTAAATAATACATTTAGTGTCCCCAAATGTCATATATTTGGGAGCCATGCCATATTTAGCTTTTCAGATTGATTTATTATACTGAGTAATATGCATTTACACTTCCTTAATGTATCTTCATGTCTTAGTAGCTCATTGCATTTTCAGTCAGTTCAGTCACTTAGTTGTATCCGACTCTTTGCAACCCAATGGACTGCAGCATGTCAGGGCTCCCTGACTATCATCAACTCCTGGAGTTTACTCAAATTCATGTCCATTGAGTCAGTGATGCCATCCAACCATCTCTTCCTCTGTCGTCCCTGTCTCCTTCTGCCTTCAGTCTTTCCCAGCATCAGGGTCTTTCCCAATGTCAATTCTTTGCATAAAGTGGCCAAAGTATTGGAGTTTCAGCTTCAACATGAGTCCTTCCAATGAATATCCAGGACTGATTTCCTTTAGGATGGGCTGTTTGGATCTCCTTGTTGTGAAAGAGGCTGCCAAGAGTCTTCCCGAACACCACAGTTCAAAAACGTCAGTTCTTCGGCACTCAACTTTCTTTATAGTCCAACTCTCACATCCATACATGACTATTGGAAAAACCACAGCTTTGACTAGACAGGCCTTTGTTGGTAAAGTAATGTCTCTGCTTCTTAATATGCTGTCTAGGTTGGTCATAACTTTTTCTCCAAGGAGCAAGCATTTTTTTAATTTCATGGCTGCAGACATAATCTGCAGTGATTTTGGAGCCGCGCAAAATAAAGTTTCCCACTATTTCCCCATCTATTTGGCATGATGTGATGGGGCCAGATGTCATGATCTTAGATTTCTGAATGTTGAGTTTTAAACCAACTTTTCCACTCTCCTCTTTCACTTTCATCAGGACGCTCTTTAGTTCTTCTTCGCTTTCTGCCATGTGTGGTGTCATCTGCATATCTGAGGTTATTGATATTTCTCCCGGCAGTCTTGATTCCAGCTTGTGCTTTATCCAGCCCAGTGTTTCTCATGATGTACTCTGCATGTAAGTTAAATAAGCAGGATGACAATCTATAGGATGACAATCTTGATGTACTCCTTTCCCTATTTGGAACTGGTCTGTTTTTCCATGCCCAGTTCTAACTATTGCTTCTTGACCTGCATACAGATTTCTCAAGATGCAGGTCAGGCAGGTCATCTCTTTAAGAATTTTCCAGAGTTTGTTGTGGTCCACACAGTCAAAGGCTTTTGCATAGTCAATAAAGCAGAAGTAGATGTTTTTCTGGAACTCTATTGCTTTTCCAATGATCCAACAAATGTTTTTTTAGTTGCATTGCATTTTAGTGTGGATTAATATCCCATTTTGTAGTTGTATTAGTTTACTCATTCACCTACTGAAGGACATTTTGGCTGCTTCCAATTTTTAACCATTTGAATAAAATTGCTATAAATCTCCATGAACAGATTATGGTGTGGACATAAGTTTTCAACTCCTTTCGGTAAATGCCAAGAAGTCCTGTTGCTGGATTCCTCTCTCCATTCTGATACCTGTTGACTAGCAATCAGGATCAAATGGAAAGGGTGTGTTTAATTTTGTAAGAAACCCAAAACTATCTTACAAAGTAGCTTTTGTACCATCTTGCATTTCCACCAGCAAGAAAGGGAATTCCTACTGTATCACATCTTGCCAGCAGTAAATGGTGTCAAGGGTTTGGATTTGGCCATTCTAATAGCTTTGCAGTGGTACATTGTTTTCATTTGCATTTTTCTAATGACATATAATGTGGAAAATCACCTTTTNTACAAAGTAGCTTTTGTACCATCTTGCATTTCCACCAGCAAGAAAGGGAATTCCTGCTGTATCACATCTTGCCAGCAGTAAATGGTGTCAAGGGTTTGGATTTGGCCATTCTAATAGCTTTGCAGTGGTACATTGTTTTCATTTGCATTTTTCTAATGACATATAATGTGGAAAATCACCTTTTCATATACTCATTTGCCATCTGTATGTCTTCTTTCATTGGATATCTCAAGTTTTTTATATCTATTTTCAAATTTTTTTTCTTTTTGTTAATTTTTAGGAATTCTTCATGTGTTTTAGATAATGGTGGTTTATCAGATGTGTCTTTTACAAATATTTTATCCCAGTCTGCATCTTGTCTTCTCATTCCCATAAAGTTTTTTCACAGAATTGGCATCTTTAGTTTTAATAAAGCCCACCTGATCACTTCTTTCATTAAAAAAAATAAAAAACTTTATTTTTTGCTGCACTGTGTCTCTGTTGCTTCACTCAGACTTTCTCTATTTGCAGTGATTGGGGTCTACTTTCTATTTGCAATACATGGGCTTCTCATTGTGGTGGCTTCTTTTGTTCCAGATCACAGGCTCTGGGGTACATGGGCTTCAGTAGTTGTGGTATGAGAACTCTAGAATACAGGCTCAGTAGTAGGTGGGTATACATTTTTAATTGTTATATATTAGGAATGAATTGACTCCTTTTCAATTGATAGTGTCCTTCGACTCTTGTAAAAATAATCAACCTAAATTCTATTATACCTGATATTAATACAGTCACCTCACATTTCTTTTGGTCATCATTTTAATGGAATATCTTTTTCTATCCCTTCACTGTCAGAGTGTTTGTATCTTTGGATCTAAAATAAGTCTTTTAGGACCACATGTAGATGGGCCATATGATGTTTCTATTCTGCTATTCTCTGCATTTTAATTGGAAATTTTAATCCATTAGCATTTAAAGTAATTATAAGTAAGAAATGACTTACTTCTACTATTTTGCTGGTTTTCTATATGTTGTATATCCTTTTAGTTCTTTAAGTTTAGTACTTTCTCTGTGTTCAAATGATATTTGATAGGGTACTCTTTAATTCACTTATTTTTAATTGGAGGAAATTGCCTTGCACTATCATGTTGGTTTCTGCCACACATCAACATGGATCAGTCATAGATATTCATATGTCCCCTTCCTCTTGAAATTTCCTCCTACTTCCCACCTCATCCTACTCCTCTAGGTTGTCCCAGAGTACAGGTTTGGGCTCCTTGCATCATACAGCAAAGTCCCACTGGCTATCTATTTTATGTATGTAATGTAATCTTTTTCATGCTACTCTCTCAATTCATCCCATTCTCGATATTGTACAATTTGATTCCCTTATCTTGTCCTTTTCTGTACATCTTAAATTTATTTTCTTAGTGATTTTCTTGCAGGTTACAATGAACCTCATAAACTTATGGCAACAAATTTTGTATTAATACTAACTTAGTTTTGGTGTGCCATGTGTGATCAGTTGTGTCCGATTCTTTGTAATCCCATGGACTACAGCCCACCAGGTTCCTCTGTCCATGGAATTTTTGAGCCAAGAATACTGGAGTAGGTTGCTATATTCTCCTCCAGGGTATCTTTCTGACCCAAGGACCAAACCCATGTCTCTCGTGTTGGCAGGCAGATTCTTTATCATTAAGCCACCTGGGAAGCTTAGTGTTGATAGCATACAAATCCTTACTCCTTTATGTCTTTATCCCTCTTCCTTTATGTGGTTATCTTTAAAAAAAAAAGCCAATATGTCCATTAACATAGAATTATTCTTCTTTACATTGGTCTTTTATATTGTGTAGGTAAATAAGAAAAATGTCAAACCCAAAATAAAATAATATTGGCTTTTATATTTACCTATGTGGCTGCTTTACCAATGTCCCTTATTTATTTATATAATTTTGATTTACTGATTACTGTCGTTTCATTTCAGCTTGAAGGACTATCTTTGGTATTTCATTTAGAGTAGATATGTTAACAGAAAACACCTTCATTTTGTGTTTATCTAAGGCTATAATATTTACGTTTAACTTCTGCAGGATTATTTTGACTGATAGACAGTGCTTGATTGACAGTTTTTTGTTTCAACACTTAAATGTATCATCCTATTGCTGTCTTCCTTTAAGATTCCTCATAAGAAATAGGCTATTAGTTATAGTGAGGATCTCTTACACATGATGAGTTCCTTTACTTTTGCTGCTTTCAAGATTCTCTCTTTTTCTTTTTTGCCATATTGGTTATGAAAGAACTTGGTGTGGATATATTTGACTTTAAGTTTCTTGGAGATCATTAAGTTAATGCTCTCATCGAGGTTGAGAAATTTCAATCATGTCCTCAAATAGTCTTTCTGCCCATTTCTCTCTCTCCTTTCCTTAAAGTACTCCTATTGTGTCTAAATTGGTACACTTGATGGCATACCACAAATCTAAGCTTTATTTTTCTTCATTCCTTTCACATTTCTGCTCCTCAAATGGGAATCATTCAATAGTCCTATCTTCCAGTTCACAGATTCTCTCTTCTGCTTGACTTTCTGATGACCTCTTCAGAGAATCTTCAATTTTAGTTACTGACCTTTTCAACACCAGAGTTTCTTTCTGGTTCTTCTTAATAATTTCTTTTTCTTGATATTCTGTTTGCTGAGTCATTATTCTCTTAGCTTTCTTTAGTTCTTTTCTCAGTTACCTTTGAACATATTTAAGACAATTTAAAGTTATTTTATACTACCAATATGTCTGTTTTCTGTCAGCTTCAGTTTCTCCTTCCCTGTGAAAAACCCATAGTTTCTTGTTTCTTGCATATCTCATACTCTTTTGTTGAAATTGGATACCTTTGATAATATTACGTGGTATCTCTGGAAATCAGATTTTCCCTACACCCAGTTATCATTGCTTGTTGTTAGCTGTAGCTGCTTTAGTTTTCTAAACTATTTTTGTCAAGACTATATTGTTTGTTGTGTGATCTCAGAAATTTTTATTAATTTAGTTCATGGTTATAATTTTAACATAAGATTTTCTTAAACTTCCAGACCCAAGAGAAAAATAAGAAAACAAAAATGTTCTTTGTCTTTGCCAATTGGTGCTGTTTCAGAACACTCCTCCAGTGCTTTGTTGTTGATGTTCAGTTGCTACATCATGTCTGACTCTTTGGGATCCCGTGGACTGCAGCACACTAGGCTTTGCTGTCCTTCACTATCTCCTGCAGTTTGCTGAAACTTGTGCCCATTGAGTTGGCGATTCCATCCAACCATCTCATCCTCTGTTGTCTCCTTCTCCTGCCCTCAGTCTTTCTCAGCAACAGAGTCTTTTGCATTGAGTTGGCTCTTAATATCAAGTGGCCAAACTACTGGAGTTTCATCATCAGTCCTTCCAATAAGTATTCAGGGTTTCTTTCATTTAGGATTGAGTGCTTTGATCTCCTTGATGTCCAAGGGACTCTCAAGAGTCTTCTCCAGTACCACAATTCAAAAGCGTCAATTCTTTAGTGCTCAGCCTTCTTTATGGTCCAACTCTCATATCCGTACATGACTAGTGGAAAAACCATAGCTTTGACTAGACAGGCCTTTTTCAGCAAGGTGATGTCTCTGCTTTTTAATATCCTGTCTAGATTTGTTATCGCTTTTCTTCCAAGGAGCAAGCCTCTTTGAAATTTTTGGCTGCAGTCACAATTCACAATGATTTTGCCACCTCCCTCCCCCCAAATAAAATCTGTCACTGTTTCCACTTGTTCTATATCTATTTGCTATGAAGTGATAGGGCCAAATGCCATGATCTTTGTTTTTTAAATGCTGAATTTTAATGTAGCTTTTACTCTCCTCTTTCACCTTCATCAAGAATCTCTTTAGTTCTTCTTTGATTTCTGCCATTAAAGTCATATAATCTACATATCTGGGGTTGTTGATATTTCTCCCAGCAACCTTGATTCTTGGTTGTGATTCATCCAGCACAGCATTTCACATGATGTACTCTGCATGTAACTTAAAGAAATAGGGTGACTGTATATAGCCTTATGTCACTTCTTTCCCAATTTTGAGCCAGTTTGTTGTTCTTTGTAAGTTTTTAACTATTGCTTCTTGACCCACATACAGGTTACTCAGAAGACAGGTAAGGTGGTCTAGTATTCCCAACTCTTTAAGAATTTTCCTGTTTGTTGTGATCCACACAGTCAAAGGCCTTAGCATCACAGAAGCAAAAGTAGATGTTTTTCTGGAATTCCCTTGCTTAATCTTTGATCCAACAAATGTTGGCGATTTGATCTCTGCCTTTTCTGAACCTAGGTTGTACATCTGGAAATTACTGATTCATGTACTGTTGAAGCCTAGATTGAAGGAATTTGAGCATAATTTTATTAAGATGTGAGATGAGCACAATTGTACGGTATTTGAACATTCTTGGGCATTGCCCTTCTTTGGGATAGGAATAAAAACTGAAATTTTCCAGTCTTGTGGCCACTGCTGAATTTCCCAAATTTGCTGACATATAGAGTGCAACACTTAAACAGCACTTTTAGGATTTGAAATAGCTCAGCTGGAATTCCATCACCTCCACTAAGTTTGTTTATAGCAATGCTTCTTCAGGCCCACTTGAGTTCCCACTCTAGAATGTCTGGATCTAGGTGAGTGACCACACCATCACAGTTATCTGGATCATTAAGACTTTTTTTTTTTTTTTTTTTTTTTTAAGAGTTCTTCCATGTATTCTTGAACCTCTTCTTATTCTCTTCTGCTTCTGTTAGGTCCATACCATTTCTGTCCCTTATTGTGCCCATCTCTTCATGAAATGTTCCCTTGGTATCTCCAGTTTTCTTGAAGAGATCTCTAGTCTTTCTCATTCTGTCATTTTCCTCTGTTTGCTTGTGTTGTTCACTTCAAAGCCTTGTTATCTCCCCTTGGTATTCTTTAAAACTCTGCACTCATTTAGTTATATCTTTTCCTTCCTCTTTCGCCTTTCACTTCTCTTCTTTCCTCAGCTATTTGTAAAGTTTCCTTAGACAACCATTTTGCCATCTTGCGTTTTTCTTTCCTTTGGGATGCTTTTGGTCATAGCCTCTTGTACAATGATACAAACCTTTGTCCATAGTTCTTCAGGCATTCTATCAGATCTAATCCCTTGAATCTATTTATCACCTTGCTGTATAATCATAAAGGATTTTATTTAGGTCATACTTAATGGTCTAGTGTTTTTCTCTACTTTCTTCAATCAAGCCTGTGTTTTGCAATAAGTAGCTCATGATCGGAGTCATAGTCAGCTCTTGTTTTTGCTGACTGTGTAGAGCTTCTCCATCTTTGGCTGCAAAGAGCATAATTAATCTGATTTTGGTATTGACCATCTGGTGATTTCCATGTGTAGAGTCATCTCTTGTGCTTATTCAGGTAATTTACAAACTGCTTCAGCCTGTAAACTTACTGCTTGTGTTGAAACTAAATTTCAGATGAAAAGTTTTGATGTTTCAGGTCTTTGCTGAGTATACATTCTACTTTTTGCAAGTTTCTAGCTTTCCAAATTTCCTAGTATATCCAGGAACATTTCAGAGCTCTTATTCGACAAAGGACCTTGCTAACCAGCTTTGCCTCCAAGGATTTTAGCATGCCTATTGTCTGTCCCAACTTTTAGCATTTGCCCCAGGGGCTTACACATTTGCCTTTCAATAGTTTTGAGGAAGGAAAATCTTTTCCTGATGGTAAAACTGATTGTTTTGTTAACAGTCTATCTAAAACAAAAACTCTTCCTTGAAGGCTCAAATTTCCAGTATTTTATTCCATATATCATCTTAAGGAAGTTATTGACAAATAACCTCTTAGACGCTTACTCCTTAGAAGAAAAGTTATGACCAAGCTAGATAGTATATTCAAAAGCAGAGACATTACTTTGCCAAATAAGGTCTGTCTAGTCAAGTCTATGGTTTTTCCTGTGGTCATGTATGGATGTGAGAGTTGGACTGTGAAGAAGGCTGAGCAGCAAAGAATTGATGCTTTTGAACTGTGGTGTTGGAGAAGACTCTTGAGAGTCCCTTGGACTGCAAGGAGATCCAACCAGTCCATTCTGAAGGAGATCAGCCCTGGGATTTCTTTGGAAGGAATGATGCTAAAGCTGAAACTCTAGTACTTTGGCACCTCATGTGAAGAGTTGACTCATTGGAAAAGACTCTGATGCTGGGAGGGATTAGGGGCAGGAGAAGAAGGGGATGACAGAGGATGAGATGGCTGGATGACATCACGGACTCGATGGACATGAGTCTGAGTGAACTCCGGGAATTGGTGATGGACAGGGGAGCCTGGCGTGCTGTGATTCATGGGGTCACAGAGAGTCGGACACGACTGAGCAACTGAACTAACTGAAAGAGAATACTAGATTATTCTTGCATTTGATGGCAAAGAGTTATGCTACTACTGATTAGAAACAGATACCATCCCTTTATTGACAGAAAATGACCATGTGCAAGTCTGAGTTGTTGAGTTTGTGTCTGTGTATGTTTTCTATCTCCAAGTGATGGTGACTTGGATTAACACTGACATTATTATTTTAGCATAAATACACTTGACCTTCAAGGAGAATCTACTGATTAGTACCCTGAGGATATAGCTGGAATTTTCTTCAAAGTGTTTTTCAGCCCCATGTTTATTGTGTCATGTTATAGACGTGTCAGGTGAGTGTATGCTCCTCAGTTCTGTCTCATCACAACAAAGATTTGGAGTGAAGGACATTAAAGCCCTTGGCACGTCACAGTTCTTGGGTTTTGGATAGACCGTGTTATAGCTCTTAGGCAAATCAGTGTTACAGCTCTATTTTATTTAGAAAATAACAAGAGAATCCATCCTCAAGCCTTGAGGACATGCCGACCCAAAGACAGGAAGAGAAGAGAGTGAGGGAGAGTGCAAGCACACAGGAGAGAGAGAGAGAAAGAGCATGCTTTGGTTCCTGTTTTTATATGTTTTTTCCCTCCCCCTGGGCCTGCCCTATGTAAATTGGGCTAGCCAGGAGTGCTGTTTGTTCTACTTGAGGTCCTCACTCAGGTCCTCGGACCTTCCTTTGACCTTCTTTTGTTCTATTTTCGTGGGCTTTTCCCTTCCTTGTCTTTTAGCCACCGCCCTTTTGGACCCCTGTTTCCTATTCTACCTACTTAACAGACAGAATGCTTTCCCAGGTGGTACTAGTGGTAAAGAACCCGCCTGCCAATGCAGGAGACATTAGAGACTCAGGTTTGATCTCTGGAGAAGGAAATGGCAACCCATTCTGGTATTCTTGCCTGGAGAATCCCATGGACAGAGGAACCTGTGGATGTAAAGTCCATGGGGTCACGAAGAGTTGGATATGACTGAAACGACTTAGCACATGCATAAAGTTGCTTCTCCAACCTGAAAGAGTCCTCAGTGAGGCAAAGCAAAGTTAAGCTCCTGTGCCAATCTTTCAGGGAATCTCTAGACATTCTGGAATGGATGAAGCATTCGGGCTGGATGAAGAACAAGCTGAAATAAAGATTGCCAGGAGAAATATGAATAATCTCAGATATGGAGATGACACCATCCTTATGGCAGAAAGTGAAGAAATAAAGAACCTCTTGATGAAAGAGGACAGTGAAAAAGTTGACTTAAAACTCAACATTCAGAAAACTAAGATCATGGCATCTGGATCCATCACTTCATGGCAAATAGATGGGGAAACAATGGAAACAGTGACAGACTTTATTTTTTTAGGCTCCAGAATCACTGCAGATCGTGACGGCAGCCATGAAATTAAAAGACTCTTGCTCCTTGGAAGAAAAGCTATGACCAACCTAGACAGCATATTAAAAAGCAGAAACATTAGTACAATGCCAACAAAGGCCTGTCTAATCAAAGGTATGGTTTTTCCAGAAGTCATGTATGGATATGAGAGTTGGACTATAAAGAAAGCTGAGCATTGAGAAAATGATGCTTTTGAATTGTGGTGTAGAAAACTCTTGAGAGTCACTTAGACTGCAAGGAGATCAAGCCAGTAAATCCCAAAGGAAATCAGTCCTGGAAATTCATTGGAAGGACTGATGTTGAAGCTAAAACTCCAATACTTTGACCACTTGACTTGAACAACTGACTTATTGGAAACTTTCCAATTTTCCCTGATGCTGGGAAAGATTGAAGGCAGAAGAAGGGAACGACAGAGGATAAGATGGTTGGATGCCATCACCAACTCTATGGACATAAGTTTGAGTGAGCTCTGGCAGTGGTGATGTACAAGGATGCCTGGTGTGCTGCAGTCCATGGGGTTGTAGAGTTGGACATGACTGAGCAACTGAACTGAACTAGACATCAAAACAAACTCAATTACTTTTGCATAAAAGTACTTCTCCTCCCTCTGGAACCAAGAACACATCTAGAAATCCAGAACACCATCTTCAAGACTGTCACTGACCCCAGAAGGGGTGTGTGATAAAAGTAAATGAAAACTGCACAAAACTGTTCAACTGACAGCTTCCTTTCTTCACTATAACTGAAGAGGAAAAGTTAAAATTTACAATGAGCTTCCTACTCATTCTACTTCTGTAACTCAGCTTGTTCCTTGCAAAGTCTGGATCACATAGGTCACGTAGTCTTGGAAAATAGAGACGTACAACAATGCTAGGAACTGAAGCTTATCATACTCATGCTTGCCCTGCTTTTGCAATTGCCTAGCAATGGCAACCTACTCCAGTCCTCTTGCTTGGAAAATCCCATGGATGGAGGAGCCTGGTAGGCTGCAGCCCATGGGCTCACTAAGAGTCAGACATGACTGAGCGACTTCACTTTCACTTTTCACTTTCATGCATAGAGAAGGAAATTGCAACCCACTCCAGTGTTCTTGCCTGGAGAATCACAGGGACAGGAAAGCCTGGTGGGCTGCCATCTATGGGGTCNTCTCAGTTTTGGGAACTCAGACTCGGGGCACAACCCGGTCTCTTTCAACTTGTTAACCACCTTCTTTAGATTTCTACATTCGAGGTGTACCGTTCCCATCTCACTTTCTTGAATCAACGTTACAAACTCCTCCCTATTTTCTCTTCATCTCAGTGGTCTCTTTTTGCTTTTTGTTTCCTTGTCTCTTTTACCTATGAGTTCTCAGGCTTGTTAAATCTCTCTGATACTCATTACCTCACTATTCAACTAGTTACTTTCTTAGCTTCAGGTCTACTCAATGTTTACTTTAGTAGGAATGACTGTTGCACTCCACATTCTTTTATGCAAAGCATTGTCACTAGATTGGCAACATCTGCATTACTGGTAGGCTTGATACAAATGAAATATCTGTACAACAACTTAGATATGCTGAAGATAGCTTGGGAGTTTGAAGTTTTGAGGCTGATGAGCAAGAATCATTGTTTTAACAAGCTCTCTGGACAACTAGTAGATATGATCAAATTTCAGAATTACTGCTCTAGTGTAGTTTTATAACTTTCATAGCTTTTTGTATTTTCTCTTTTGAAATAGTTATCACTTATTTTTCAAGTTCTTTCTACCTCATTCTTTTAAAAGTTCCTTAAGAGCATGACTATAAGCATTTTTTATCACAACATAAATAAGACCTGAAATATATGTTTTGAAAGAATAAATTAGTTAATTCAATAATTGATTGAAAGACCATGCATTGCAAAGAATGGAAGACCTGCTGATGGCATCTGAGGTTTCTCCCTATGATCTGGAATCCAGATCGTTATTTCTCACATTGCTAGTGTCCATCGAAATTGCATAGAGGTTTTATTAAAATACAGATTCTAATTCAAGAGATGTAATTGTGAGACCTGAGATTCTGCGTTTTTAACAAGGTTCCTGGTGATAGCTACTGCTATAATTCAGAATATATTTTAAATAGTATGGATAGCATATTCCTTGAGATTTCTGGTGCATCAAATCTTAGACTAGAAGAACCAAATACTTTCATTTTTGCTGACCTGTGCTTTAAGATAACCACTATGTTTCTTCCTGTTATTGAGGTGAAGTTTTTTTTTAGAAGTATACCTGTGACATATTCCTAAGTATACTATATGGGTCAGGGCTGTTTGGTTTTCTGTGGATGAAAAAATAGGTTTAACCACTATTTCCTAATAGCCTTGCATGCCTGGAGCTATTCTGCTCTGATCTTTTTAGTGTAATACACATCTTTTCAAACAACTTGTTGATGTTAAAAAAATAGTAAAAGAACTGGCTTGTCAAGAGTGGACTTGATACTTGTCAATCAAAACAAACCTCTTGGGAAAAACAATCCAGATTCATTTTATTTGACTGTTTCCTGAAAGGCAAGTACATTTTGAGAGGAGTTTGGGTAATGAAGCAAGGAAAGCTTTAAGCCAGAATTGACAGGAAAAGCTTAAGCAAAGTTATCTTAAATTATATATTTAAATAATATAAAAGGTGAAAACTACTTTAGGAAAGAATTAAATAATGAAAAGTTCAAAGAGACAGGCCCAGAGGCCTTGCTAATAACCATTTTATTAGCTGTGGGTCATTCAGTAGATCCCTTAATCACTCTAGGCCTCATCATTGAAGTGGAATTGATAATTACTACTCATCTTGCATTATGGTTTTATGAATCAAATCAGATAATACATAATAAAATCCTTTGTAGTAGTGCATGAAAAGGTAAATGATTAGGATTAATTCGTATTGTTGTTGTCATTCAGTCACTAAATTGTCTTTATGTGACCCAATAGGCTGCAGCATACTAGGCTCCTCTGTCCTCCACTATCTCCTTGAGTTTGCTCAAATCCATGTCCATTGAGTCAGTGATGTTGTCTAAACATCTCATCCTCTGCTGCCCCCTTCTCTTTTTGCCTTCAATCTTTCCCAGAGTCAGGCTCCTTACCAGTGAGTCAACTCTTCACATCAGGTGGCCACAGTATTGGAGTTTTAGTATCAGTCCTTCCAATGAATATTCAGGGTTAATTTCATTTAGGGTAGAGTGGTTATTCTCCTTGCTATCCAAGGGACTCTCAAGAATCTTCTCTAGCACCAAAATTAAAAAACAATAATTCTTCAGTGCTCAGTGCTCTTTATCATCCAGCTCTCACATTTGTATCTGATTGCTGGTAAAACCATAGTTTTGACTATTCAGACCTTTGTCAGCAAAGTGTGTCTCAGCTTTTTAATATGCTGTCCAGGTTTGTCATAGCTTTCCTTCCAAAGAGTAAGTGTCTTAATTTCATGGCTGTGGTCACTGTCCACAGTGATCTGCAGTTTGTAATACGTAGTAATTGCATCACTGTCCCCAAAGTTATGTGCATCATCTGGGATTTTTACCATCACTTTGAGAATAAGTACTTGACTGTCTATGACTACTAGAGGCTGTGCTAACATTCTGTTAATAGCATGACTTCAAAGAAGGACAAAAAAAAAAAAAAAACACTTTAAAAATTGAGTAAATTAGAAAATGTGAGCCAGAACATATCTGATTTTAAACAGCTTATCTGACCTTAGATTTGGAGAAAGCTTATGAGGATTTCAAGAGTTATTTTAGGACTAAAATTTGACTCTGGATAAGTTTTCTGTTTTAACACAGTGATATTCTAAATTTGTACCTGGAAAGCATCTCTGGTCCTCTCCACCCACCTTAAATTATTAATACATATTAAAGGTGTAGCACTGCCATCAAATAGTTTTGCAAAATGAATAATTATATCAAGGCTTCATTTTGTGCCCATGTTAGAAGAATCTTGGTAAAAATGTTTTAGTCTGGACACAAACTCATTTGTATGACAAAGTGAGAATGTCTACCCCTACCCTTACCCCCACATACACACAAAAGAATGAGGAAAATTAAGTGAGGGAATGTGAACATTTAGAAAAGATGGGTGATTGTGATAATGGCATATGATTCCTTTTTCCAGCATTATTGAACTCAAAATTGGGTATTAGAGTGAGAAAGTGCCAATGAAAGGATGAATAAAAGCTAATGAATGCTGCTCTACAATACTCTTGGGACACCAAGAGCAAGCCACATTGGGACTATTACTAGGGTTATTAGAAAAAGCACTAGCAAATATGATGCTAGGACTGCCAATAATAGATGCAGCAATTATGGGTGTCAGTGGAAAGCATATCAGTTGTGATGCCTCACTAACTTCAATGTTAGGAACTGGGGCCAGAGATTAACACTCAAGATCATTGCTACTGAGGTATCAGTGGTACTCTTAGTAGATAGCAACTCTGGTCACATAGCTCCTCCTTTTTGGATGTAGTATTGGTTAGAGACACCAGTGAAGCAGCAAAGAAAGAAAATAGACAACATCTGTTATCCAAGACAGTGAGTTAATCCTTGGAACACTCATCAAGCATCCTCTGGTCTTTTCTAGACAACTTTAGGAGAAACATGTGGAAGGACAGATTTTGGTTAGACATCTTGAGAGAGTGTCAGTGAAATGCTATTTTATTTTTCAGTTGTGATATGAGAATCACTGGTCACATTTTGTATAATGTGACATAACAAAAAAAACATAACAAAAGCAATAGTTCATTCTAATGCAAACAACACACATTTAAAACTACAATAATATTCATTTTTTCTGGTAACAAGACTAATATGTTGAGAATCTAGTCTATTCTAGCCAATGCACTTACATCTAATCTTCATAATGCAAGAGCTTCATTCTTTGGTTATGTCAACTCTCTCAAATTAACAGGCTCCCTTCTTTGCTCACATCACTCTGAATAACAAACTGTAATATCTTATTTAAACAAGGACATTAATAAAACCTTCCCTCCACTTCCTCCTTCATCTTGGTGAAGATGTTCATGTTAAGACCATTGATAACTTCATTCTGTAAGATCTATAGGAAACATTTTGTTTTACCTAAATGGCATTCATCAACATCTGACATAATTGCCTATTTGCTTCTCTGTTTTCTTCCTATCACATCACCCTACTGCACTTCCTTCTTATTTTTCTGAACCCTTGTACTGTCTTCATTATCATTTTTCCATTTTTCTCTGACCTCTACATGGTATAGTTGTTTAATTTTGGGCTTAGATCCCCTTCCTTTTCTCTCTGTATTTTGNTCTGTTTTCTTCCTATCACATCACCCTACTGCACTTCCTTCTTATTTTTCTGAACCCTTGTACTGTCTTCATTATCATTTTTCCATTTTTCTCTGACCTCTACATGGTATAGTTGTTTAATTTTGGGCTTAGATCCCCTTCCTTTTCTCTCTGTATTTTGTCCCTAGGCGAGCTCTCTCCTGTACTTTGATGATGTCAAATAACATTAATATGGGTCTTTGTGATTTTATGTATATGTCAGGAATCTCCTTAATCAGCTCATTTGTACATTCAAGAACCTACTTAAAGTCTTCACTTAAATCTTACAAACACATAAAACTGAACGTTTAATTTTGTTTCCATCCCCCTTTTCCCCCTATTCTTCTACAGTTCAGTTCAGTTCAGTCACTCAGTGGTGTCCGACTGTTTGTGACCCCATGAGCCACAGCACGCCAGGCCTCCCTGTCCATCACCAACTCCCGGAGTTCACCTAAACCCATGTCCATTGAGTCGGTGATGCTATCCAACCATCTCATCCTNAATTTTGTTTCCATCCCCCTTTTCCCCCTATTCTTCTACAGTTCAGTTCAGTTCAGTCACTCAGTGGTGTCCGACTGTTTGTGACCCCATGAGCCACAGCACGCCAGGCCTCCCTGTCCATCACCAACTCCCGGAGTTCACCTAAACCTGTGTCCAACTCAATGTTGGTGATGCCAATCATCTCATCCTCTGTTGTCCCCTTCTCCTCCTGCCTTCAGTCTTTCCCAGCATCAGGGTCTTTTTAAATGAGTCAGGTCTATGTATCAGGTAGCCAAAGTAGAATCTCAGGGATGGGGGAGCCTTGTGGGCTGCCATCTATGGAGTCAGGCAGAGTTGGACACGACTGAAATGACTTAGCAGCAGCAGCAGCAGCAGCCAAAGTATTGGAGTTTCAGCTTCAACATCAGTCCTTCAATTCTTCAGTGCTCAGCTTTCTTCACAATCCAACTCTCACATCCATACATGACTACTGGAAAAAACCATAGCCTTGACTAGATGGACCTTTGTTGACAAAGTAATGTCTCTGCTTTTCAGTATGCTGTCTAGGTTGGTCATAACTTTCCTTCCAAGGAGTAAGCATCTTTTAATTTCATGGCTGCAATCACCATCTGCAGTGATTTTAGAGCCCAGAAAAATAAAGTCAGCCACAGTTTCCCCATCTATTTCCCATGAAGTGATGGGATTGGATGTCATGATCTTAGTTTTCTGAACGCTGAGCTTTAAGTCAAATTTTCACTCTCCTCTTTCACTTTCATCTGTGAATGGTGCCACCAGCTATGCGTATCCTTTATGTCTTCCTTCCCTTCTCATACGAACCTCTCAGTCCAACCCAAAAACCCTAGATTTTCAATCCTCATTCTGGCACTATTTGTCTGTAGCCATTTGTTTTTAGTGCAGGCTTCCCACGTGGCTCACTGGTAAATAATCCGCCTGCCAATGCAGGAGACATGGGTTCAATTCTTGGGTTGGTAAGATCCCCTGGAGGAGGAAATACCAACCTACTCCAGTGTTCCTGCCTGGAAAATTCCATGTTTAGAGGGGCCTGGTGTGCTACAGCCCATGGGATTGCAAGGAGTTGGACATGACAGAGCACAGCACAGCACATGTGTTTTTTGACTCTGGAACTGAAAATAATAAACTGCTCTTACACATTCCATTCATTCAGTCAAAACATATGGGCTATATATTTAAAATAAACGTAACACTATCCATCAATTCATTCAACATTAAACTAATGAGAACCTATACAGTTTTTCCATCAAATAATCCATTACTTTTTAGCAGCTATAGCACTAGATACATATTCATTTGTTCATTGTGTACTTTGTCAGATATTACTTTTGAAACTTGTAAGGGAATTTGAAAAGGAACTTCTCTGTTTCACATAATGGCCCATGGGAAACCTTGTAAATTTAGAAAGAAACAGTCACCTGCAAAATAGTAACCATGTTTACTCACTAAACAATTATAGCTGAATTCTCTTTAGAGAAATAAGCAAGCTATTCAGCTCCTTCAAATTGATTTCTATCTTTATATGCATTATACTTATTTTGGCCACCCCTTTTCTTAAAAACCACCAAGCATAAGAACCTTATAAAGTTATTTGTATCTCAAATAAATGAGGAAGACATTATTACTATTCCTGACTCTTTTCCCCTAGAGACAATATGTTTCTTCACTCTGACTTTTGCTTTAATATTTGTGAAAATTAAAGGATGATGCATCTTAAATAGACAGCTTTGATTTGCATAAAATACAAGTTTGCCCAAGCTCTTGAAAGCACTTCAGAGAGTACTTAAGGGCTGAGAATATTTCCCTGTTCATTATATATGCAACACTCAACTGCATCTGGTGATATATATTTTATTAACAGTATTTCCCTGTCTCCNCTGACTTTTGCTTTAATATTTGTGAAAATTAAAGGATGATGCATCTTAAATAGACAGCTTTGATTTGCATAAAATACAAGTTTGCCCAAGCTCTTGAAAGCACTTCAGAGAGTACTTAAGGGCTGAGAATATTTCCCTGTTCATTATATATGCAACACTCAACTGCATCTGGTGATATATATTTTATTAACAGTATTTCCCTGTCTCCCTGCCCAAATATGTTGATTTACTCATCACACCTACCTTTTCTCTCCCTATTCCTGTTTGGATAGAGTGCCATTGTGTATGGAGGTGGGTGGGACAGGAGAGAAAAAGGGAAGGAGTTTTGACTCAAAGCACAGGAAACTGCTCCAAGATGAATAGGATGAGACTTGGTGTGCTTTTCTGAAGAGGCGAGGGAGGAAGAGAGGGGGAAATAGACAAATATAGACAGCCTCTACCACTTGCCAAGAATTTTAATTTGTGTGGATATTTAGACCATGTTTGGATGCTCAAGTACATTGAGGGGGTAATAGCCTTACTTTTGTGGGTACATTAATCCAACTTTTTTTGTTTTTTTATCATCTTTCTTTTCATCTTACTTCTTCCTTCCTTCCTTTCTGCCTTTCTCTATCTTCTTTGTTCCCTTCCTTCCATCTTTCTTTATTAGCTCACATTTTTGCTGACCTGGTATAAACAGTGAATCTTAATTTTCCATTGGAGAAAATAAAAATGTTACCTCATCAGTACAAGGTTTAGCATAGTTCTCAGAAACTGCTGTGAAAAGTGTGTTACCCAAGCGAACACAGGTTCTCATTAATATTTACATGGACTCTATTGAAAATATTTAGCTGGGCTTCTAAATTGTAACCTTGTTTTGTTGTATTGTTTTTGTAATGACCTTATAGTTATTGTACACCACACACATACACATATATATAACATATATATTTTGATAAAATATAAACTTAGGCACATGAAAACTTTGGTTCTATGGTTCCATGATATATGTATACTAAATGAATTCCTTTAGATTTTATTAAAATGCAGATTCCCANACCTTATAGTTATTGTACACCACACACATACACATATATATAACATATATATTTTGATAAAATATAAACTTGGGCACATGAAAACTTTGGTCCTATGGTTCCATGATATATGTATACTAAATGAATTCCTTTAGATTTTATTAAAATGCAGATTCCCAAAGCCTATCTACAAAATTTGATTTACTTGTTCTTGGACTGTCTCATGAATCTGCATTAAAAAAAAAAAAGATGATTCTGATATTTAACAGTCTAATCATATTATTTCCTGACAACTCAGTTGGTAAAAAAATCCACCTGCAATGCAGAAGACCCTGGTTCATTTGCTGGGTTGGAAAGATCCACTGGAGAGGGATAGGCTACCCACTCCATTATTATTGGACTTCCCTTGTGGCTCAGGTGGTAAACAATCTGCCTGCAATGTTGGAGACCTGGGTTTGATCCTTGGGTTGGGAAGATCCCCTGCAGAAGGGGATTGCTACCCACTCCAGTATTCTGGACTGGAGAATTCCATGGACCTTTGTCCATGGGGTTGCAAAGAGTTGGACATGACTGAGCAACTGAACTGAA
>SJYA01001169.1:112775-227777 GCA_006410615.1 Neotragus moschatus | reverse complement strand
CAGACAACTAGAATATTAAATATGGTATAAAAGTATTAGCTCATAAAAACTTGATAGCTTTTAGTATATGTGATTATTATTTATCAATGCTTATACCTTGTATAGTTAAAGACTCTGCTTGGGAAATATTTATATATATATATACACATACACACACTTATATATATAGTACATAGTATATAATGTGGTGTGTGTCTGACTTATTTGCTTTGTAGCACTTTGCACTATATGAAATTATATTCTTTATTTCTTGAAACTTTCCTTTCATGTACCCCTCTTCCCTTTGCATTGTAGCTCCATTATATTTTTCTCTGGCCTAGAAATGTTCCTAGATTTACTGGGCATTCAACAAATATTTGTGGAATGAATGTATACTATAAAGAAGGATATATAAATACGGTTGTATAAATACATGCAGTGTAGTAAGAGACCATTTGGGCAGGAATTAATCTCAGTTTACATATAACGGACAAAAGTGATCATCATTTCATTAGGCATTATAAGATGGCGAGTGTGATTGAGAACCAGAAAACCAAGACAAATGGAATAAACACTACAAAGAGAAAGAGTGAAATAGAGGGATTCACAATGAAAAGAGAATTCTTTTCATAGGCTAGATAGACATGGGTTCNTGATCATCATTTCATTAGGCATTATAAGATGGCGAGTGTGATTGAGAACCAGAAAACCAAGACAAATGGAATAAACACTACAAAGAGAAAGAGTGAAATAGAGGGATTCACAATGAAAAGAGAATTCTTTTCATAGGCTAGATAGACATGGGTTCATATCAGTAGTCCACTGTTTTTGACTGTATGGGTTTAGACATATTCAGTTCAGTTCAGTCACTCAGTCGTGTCCAACTCTTTGCGACCCCATGAATCGCAGCACGCCAGGCCTCCCTGTCCATATTACTTATGTCTAAACTTGAAGCTCCTCATCCGTAAAGTGGAGGATGATCCTAACTACCTTTAAGGGTTATTTTTAGAAATTAATCACAGATATGAGTAGAACGTGTGGTACAGTGACTCAGATACAAAAATTGCTTCCTTCTCTGTTATCCCTCTGAAGCTGAACTCTTTGCTTTGGCCCTCTTATCCACTGCTGAATCCTCAGCATCTAGGATAGTCCCTGGCTATGATGATGGCAGAGAGGATAGGGTTGACAATTCTGGAAATGAGGTTTTTGGTACGTTATACATCATTACTTAGCCCAAAGGCCTGAACGTCAGCTTTCCACATGGAAATAAGCTACTATAAGACTCTGAAAAAATATATATATATACATTACCAAGTTATTTGGAACATTGAAGATTGTGTATTGGTACAATGTTCTCTAATATGCAACACCTAAGAATTTGAACTTCTTTCTTTTCCTCTCATACATTTGTGCTTAATTTTATGTTAACACACATCCTCATAGTCTTCAGAATTCTTGAATGTTGGGATCCAGCAGTCAATTGCTTGGACTACCTAGGTCAAACTAGAGTCATACTTGAAACAGGATTTCTGTTTCGTTACATCTGGATTATGGCAGGTCACAGAATAGACTAAAATTATTCATTTCTTTAATAATTATGATAATGAAGCATCATTAATTATACATTTTAGAAGCAAGAAAATCATACGTCATTTCAATATTTAAAGAGGTAATAGAAAATAATTTTTTCACTTCTAATTTTATTTTCTAATACCTTTTTTGTAAGAAGTGATAAAAGGTGTGGTTACAGGTTCAGGTTCTACCAACAGACTTCTGAGTTCAGATCCTGACTCCACTATTTGCCATGTGATTTTGCTCACATTTCTCTTAAGCTTCAGCTGCTTTATCAAGTAGAGATAATAAAATCTAGTGCCTAAACTTGAGAGGGTAATTCTAGGAGATGATCCACATAAAGCTTTCAGCAAAGTGCTAGGTATTCAGTTAACATAAGTCTTTGTGGAGGATATCATTCGTCTCACCAATGATTACTACTAGTAGTGCTACAGGTATCAATAATTAAATTAAAGAGCACTACCCTATTAGTAAAGTAGAATTTTCTGACACAGGCAAAACCTTCTCTGTAAGGCTAGAAAACCACATACTTTATAGTCATTAAGTTGTGCTGCTTTGGTCCAGAGGCACACGCCACCAATTCGCTGTTGTGGTTCCACAAAATATTGGGTTGACCAAAAGGTTCGTTTGGGTTTTTCTGTAAGATCTTACAGAATATTTAGTGTTTAAAATTTGAATGTTATCTTGACATAAGTGATTGGGAGTTTACTTAAGAGAACATGGGAGGAAACTTTTCCTTTATCCTAAACAGAGTTTTCTCTCCATNACCAATTCGCTGTTGTGGTTCCACAAAATATTGGGTTGACCAAAAGGTTCGTTTGGGTTTTTCTGTAAGATCTTACAGAATATTTAGTGTTTAAAATTTGAATGTTATCTTGACATAAGTGATTGGGAGTTTACTTAAGAGAACATGGGAGGAAACTTTTCCTTTATCCTAAACAGAGTTTTCTCTCCATACTTAGCCTAGAAGTGTCAAATAGACAGGACTTTGTTCTGCTCAAGATTGAGCACCCAGCATAATGTTTAACATGCTGTAAGTTTTCAGTAAATATCTGTTGATTGAGTGAGCAAATAACAAGTCTGACAAAGGTGTTTTTGGATATTTTTTCTTTCAGAGCTACTTCATTTAAGGTTTTACTTTTTTAAGAATCAGAAACAACAGTATGTATTGCTTCCACACCTAGGATAAGCACACAGTTGCTGAGAAGCCATTTGTATTAATTCATGAGTTTCTTCATTTGATAATATGGTTCTCTGTATGCCAGAGAGTGTGCCAAATGTTGGGAATATAAAGGTGGAAGAGACATTATCACCACCTGCCTTCAAGAAAGCTACAGTCTCTGCTTGACTAGAAAGTGTAATTTTGGTTAAAATGACAAGGTAGTTATACCTATATACTGTAGTTGGAGATAATGAAGTCTATTTTTAGAAGTGTGCTCACAGTAATTCAGCTTATATCTTTCTGAGTTAGTACTTGCATGAGAACTAATGTCTTCTTAAGTATTCCATCACTATGACAGTAAAGTCTTGAAACATAAAATGTGTTTGACATGTGAAGCCTCAACTGACAGAAAAATTAAACTTGCCTTTTTTTCCTCATGAGTAAAATTGTTCTGAGGAAAGATTTTATTTGTGGAAAGATTTCAGATTTACTTTGCTTGGATTTTGAGAAAATTGGTGCAATAAAAATACTTAAATAAGTCGCGTGAAAGTAATATTCCCATTTGTTTCTCTCCCAACTAATAGTAAGAAGAGTTTTTATTACTGCACTATTTTATATGACTGCTTTTTGCTCTGTGTTGAGATGACCAAGAATACCTAAATAGGAAATGATTTTAACATGTGTTAATAAAATACCTGAAAACATCATCTTCCTCAGAAAACTTCCTTCAACAAAATTGATTTTCATAATAAAATATTTATATATTGAAAATGGAAGTTTAGGTGTTTTTACCCATGAGGAAAACCCATTAGCGTATACTTCAAAGTAGGAACATTCTTAGACATGTTACTTTCTAAGGCCTAACAGCTTGGATTAGAGCCCTGTACACTTTAGAACCTTCTGTTTACACTTGAGTCTTATGAATGTCATTATATCTTATGATGGTAGATACGAATTTCCAGGTATTTCCAAGCCTGTTTTAAACTGACATCAAATACCACAGCTGACTTACTGGGGATCCTATTAATCTTTGTTAAAGATGTATTAATAAAGTTAACACTTTTCCACTCACCAGCACATAGAGTTCTCTCATCTCAGCTTATCAACAGATAAATCATTGCCAAGAAGGAAGAGTTCACCTGTACTTAAATTATTCTTTATGGTAATTTACCATAAACTGGCTATAAAGAGCCAGGGAGGACATTAAATGTTGCCCAGTAAGACTAGGGTTTGGCTAGTCTTGACTTAATTTCCTATTAACATGTTTACGATATGACTATGCTAGCTTAAAAACAAACAAGAAAAATGTTGATATAATGTGTTTTAAAGAAGCCTGGCCAACTGTATACAAACAGCATTTATTAAGCCTAGAAACTCTTTCTTGGGTCTTCCAGGGATGACTCTTTGGTCAAAGGCCTTCCCCAAGCTGTCACTGTGTTCTGGTGCCAGAAAACCTCTGTGAGAATGGTGGAGGGGAAGGCATCTGATGTGGACTTGAAGTAGGAACATAGATTCACCCTAGAGCCAAAGATGCTTCACTGTCGAGTGCCTCACTTCCACAGTGCCTACCAAAGCCCTTGAGTTTTTCTGTAAAATGAATATTTACAGGATCTTCAGATTTATTTTCTCTCTGAGCAGACGTTACAGAACCTATTTACATGTTCATGTTTTACAGACAACTGGAAAAGCAAAGTAATAAATATAACGAAAGAGAAAAATTCCTGCGCAGTTAAGAATCACCAAACATGCAGCTCAGCCTGGGGGATGGGTAAAGCCCTCTGTGGGCTTCCTATGTGGCACAGTGGTAAAGAATCCACCTGCCAATGCAGAAGGTGCAGGAGACGTGGATTTGATCCCTGGGTCCGGAAGATCCCCTGGAGGAGGACATGGCAACCCACGCTAATATTCCTGCCTGAAGAATCCTCATAGACGCTGCAGCCTGACAAGCTGCAGTCCATGGGGTCACAAAGAGTTAGATAGGACTGAACACTGATGAATAAGCACCTCCTCTCTCTGAGAGCCTGAGAGATCCTCAGCGCTGAAAGACAAGGCGACTCAGTACTTGACTAACTTACTAAGAGAAGATTTGTCTGTGCTGTGGAAGATCTGTAGGTTCCCAGGAGTCAGAGTTTAGAATTTGCTTGACCAAAATTTCATGACTATTAAAGGAGGTTGATTACCAAGTGCTCTGAATACAAATCCTATGCTGTATTCACTACTTCGCGTTGCCCTCTGATGCTGTGCTGCAAAGGGCACAGTTGGATATAAAGTGACATGGAGAGTAACAGGGATTGATGTTTTGGATCCCAAGTATAAGAATGGGACTGTGTAAAAAAAAAATTGCTTAATGGCAGCAAGCAGGACCACTGGGTTGATAGTTTAGAGGGGATTTTGTCATCAACCTTGAGTTCTCTTATCAGGGATATAAAAAGAGCTGTGAGTACATTAAAGCATTGGATGACATGGATATAAAAGTGTTTACTTTAAGGAAGACTTAGGGAGCTCCCAAAGCTCACGCAAAGGGTTCTTCCCAAATGTTTTTCTGATGCAGCCCCAGGAAGAGAGAAGGTCAGTGCTGGTCATTTTAGTCATGTTGGCACTGAATTGGGTTAGTGTTTATGACCCTGTGACTTTCTCTTTCAAACCTCAGTCTCATGGAGGTTACCAGCACCCTTCACCCTCAATTTGATAATCTAACAAGAAAATAGTTCTCCTTTATTAAGAAAATTGTTCAGAGGTACACAGTATATTTCTATGAAAATGAACAGTCTAGAGTCTGGTTTGTTTGTTCTTTTTGAAAGTTGTTCATTACTAAAATTGCTGAGTTAATTGGAAAGGACCAAAGCCTTTATATATTTGGTCTTTATTTAATCGTTATCAGGGATTAGGGGCATGATAATCTCTTTTTCAGAGCTCAGATATCTTATTTTGGGAACATGTCCCTTTGCTGTACTCCACAGAGGGTCGTGGTGTGAAGCAAGTATTTGTTCATTGTCTGTCTTAAATAGCAGTTCGTGGAAGCTTTTGGTTAGGTCTTATTGTTGAGGAGGTGATTTTAAATTCTTATTTTAGGCAAACGCATCTGCAATTTAAGACTGCAGAAAGCAGCAGTGAGAAGATCCTAACAGTTCTACTCAGTTGGACAATTCTTCATTACACTGACAGTTTAATTAGGTGTAAAAAGAATGGCAATTTAAAATCAAGAGCTTTAAGTGGGATAACCTACCAGTTTCAGAGTTAGTATTAAAAAAAAAAAAATCAGCAAGACTCAAAGGCAGCACATCTTTAGTTCTCTGGTTAGTTACTTCCTATTGAGTATGTTCTGTGCTAAAACTGTCTTATTAGATGTGCCTTTTAATGGCAACTTTTGCAAAAATCTGAAAATGAAGAGAAGAAACTGAATTGACCCTTTTATACATGTGGATAGATATACATAGAAATACTTGTTTTTATAAAAGTTTATTCACTCAGTTTTATTATTTCAGTGTGTCCCTGACTCTGCCTAATGTTCTAATTTGAAAGACTCAGATTTTTTTGGTCCTTATAAACAGAAATGAATTTGATATTACTTATCTCATGAGGATAGGGGTTATGTTTGACTTATCCATCCATGCTTGTATATCCAGCTCCTGGACAGGAGAGGTTACAGTGTGTTCAAATAATTGTTAAAATACTATGTGTGTAAATTTGACAATTTAGGATTGTCCAAGTGACATGTCCAAGATTGACTTTAGCCTAGTAATCAAGACTAGAAGTAAATGACCTCCATATTTTAGGTTTTGTACATCCCTTTGGTGAGAAGCCATTAGACATTTCTCCAAAATAATACTTCTATTCCTTCTCCTGAGAAGTGTAAGCAATTTCAGTTGCCTCTCAGCTCATGAGATGGGTGTGCCAGAGATCAGCTCTTATCAGAAATATGAGTAGACATTTTCCTCGTTCTTTTCCCTTTTCCCAAATTTCCTCTCCCTATTCCTTCTTTCCAAAGGATCTTAGGTAAGTATTACTCAGTTCAGTTCAGATCAGTTCAGTCATGTCTGACTCTTCGCGAGCCCACGGTCTGCAGCACTCCAGGCTGCCTTGTCCCTCGCTGCCTCCTGGAGCTTGCTCAGCCTCATGTCCATTGAGTCTGTGATGTCATCAGTTTGCATGATGCCTTCACTTTTTGTGACATCGCATGACATGTATGTTTCCTTAATTCTCAGATGAAAATTTCTCTTATAGAGACTTGAAAATATTTTAAAACTATAAACTAGAAATAGACTCACAGACATAGAGATTAGACTTGTCGTTGTTAAGGGAGAGATGTGGAGAGGGAGGGATGGGACTGGGAGCTGGGGATCAGCAGATGCAAACTATTACATTAAAATGAATAAACAAAGTGGGTCTGCTGTGTAGCACAGGGAACTGTATCCAGCTTTCTGGGATAAACTATAGTGGAAGAGTATATTTTTAAAAAGATTGTATATATGTTCATTTTAGATAACAGTTATAAAGAGTATGGTTGTGCTCATGTGGGTATTTGAAAAATGTCACTTTATACACTGATTGTCCCCAGTTAGACTGTTACCAGCTAAATTACTTCTAAATAAGGAATTGAGTATGTCTGTGCCAGTCACAGTTCTGGATGAGTTTTGGATTAGCTGGTGAAGATAGGCTTGGCAATATAGAAGACATAATAACTCCAGAAAGATTCATAGCGCACCAAAATCGTTAGTAGATTTAGCCAGAGTATTCAGAGCCCATAGTTCTAAGAATTAAACTGCCTAGACCCTCTCTAATAACATCAATAGTCTTTTATCTTGCACTTGAAAACTGGTTTTGGGTAGGAGATAGCCTTTCAAAAGAGGGTATTTTTACTTGAGAACATCAACTTTATGATTTAAGTTGTGTATGTGACGGAATCAGTCCACAGTCTTTTTTGATAAGAAATGATAAATTCTTCTCACATTTGCTGTCGTTAATAATTTCATTAACTGTAATATCTCATCTGTTTATCATTCTTGTTTCAGTCTTCCATAGAATCTGAAGTAGAGGATCACTGTGTTCAATTTTGAGATGCTCCATTCTTTAACACATTGGCTTTAAAATTCTGTGAAGCTATGGTTGCTAGCAAACATGTAAGACGAAGTATTAAATATTAAGTACAAAATGATGTCATGAAGACCGCGTACTTGATGAAATTAAAAAAATGAAATTTTGACCTAGCTCATCTACCAGGTTACACTTTGGAAAGTCTCCTGAGAGCTCAACACGCTTGTAGGTTTGAAGGGGGCAGTATTGTCTTTCTGGCAAGTTCCTTGGCCTATTGCAATTCAGTTGATTTATAGTTATCATCTAGTACCTTTGGAAGCCTTAATTTCTCACGTAATTAGAATGTTCAGACATGATATTTGAAGGACAAAAAGGTTAATAATATGTGTCGCTACTAGATAAGTAATTTATTTTTATACCTTTGAAGTTGCTTGAGTAAATGTTCTTTATAAAATATTAAGATTATTTTTCATGAATTTTCCTTTAAATTTTGGGGAGAATGTGTGAACAGCAGAAAATGAATTGTTTTAAATGGTATTCATTCATTCAAGATTATTTCTTCATGGAAGTATGATCAAGACTGTGAATATAGCACAGACTACCTAATATATATTGATATTTTATTGAAGCTGTAATGAGTATTGATTCCATAGTTGAAAACTATGGGCAAGTCTCTAGAATGAGATCAAGAAAGAAAAAAATCATTATTTCCCAATGTAAACTAATTTATTATTTAAGGCAAGCATTTTCTTCTCAAATTGATTTCTTTTTGGATGTGAAATTAGTTTTTTCCTAACTTTAAATTACAATAAATTTATTAAGTAGGAGACAGGAAAAGGCACTGAATGTATGTAGCTGCCATGCTGGACTTTCTGTGTAGAAAATTCACTGAAGACAGTCTTGGTCTTATTAGATATCTTTACCCCTGAAGTTAGTCTGTTAAGCAGCATGGAATAATGCTTCTGAAAACATACAGACAAACTTTTAAAACTAAGGAGTGACTCTTTTTCTAAAACATCGTGAAAGTCCACTGTCTACACCTAAGGGGGATAAATGAAATGAAAATAGACCTAATTTGGACAGCTCCTTCTTCGTGTTTAAATAGAAGTGATAGGCTTTCTTTTTCAAAGTGAATGCACCTGATATTGCTTGAGGACTCAGTGTACTTACTGTGGCTTCCTTGAAAAATTTGGGCCATAAGGTTTGATTGCATGCTCATCAAGCAAACAGACTTGGAGGTATACTCTCTGAGCTGTGGGCTCCCACAGCTCCCATTAATGCTAATGGGAGTTACACATGTGTGTTGAGGAGAGCATAATACAGCCTTTGAAGCTGAAGTTGCTAATTGAGTGTTTTCTTCAGCTCTGCTTAGCTTCAGTAGCTAAGCTGAGTTCAAGTAGTCTAAAATGTCATTCTCTGTAAGGCCAACTGATTATCAAAGCAGACTGGCAGTGAAATGAAAGAGGCAGCTTTAAAAAAAGAAAGAAGGAAAAAAAAAACCTTTATTTTTCCCAGAATGGACAAAGAATTAGCAGATCAAACAAAAGAAGGAGTAAGAGGGATCCAAGGATGGACACTCCTTTCCTCTAAAGTGGCTTGAGCTGGGAAACCAGTTTAGAGAGTGAGAAAGGGGAGGTGCCTTCAGGGGAGGTGCCTGCTCTTTGCACAGTTTTCTGCGAGTTTTTGTGAAATGTGAGGACTACTCAGAGCAGAATATTGTGCAGCTCTGCCTTGCGCTTTGGCCGCCAGACAGCAGAGGAACTACTTGTCCCTGTAAGTGACTTGATGAATGTAGGGGCGTCCTCAATGTCCGTGATCCTGCATTGCCATGCTCCTTGTTTCCCCTCTTTTCCTTTGCATCAACCCTTTGGCAGAAGTTGTCTTTGTAAGGACAGTCTTTGTAGACTTCTACATTGTTGGCTTCTATAAAAAGAGAGAGAAATGCAATTGACTTGTGCTTATTAAAACATTTAAGTGATGATGTTCTCTAGTAGTTGATTCTTATTGTTCATAGATTTCTTGTTTATGAATTCAACAACTTGTTAAAATTTATTTGTAGCTCCCAAGTCAGTACTCGTGGCTCTTTCATGATTATTTCTTAGAGCAGTAAAAATTTATGTCACCCAATGCATGTGTTCCTGGCTGAGGTCAAGTAAAGCAACTGACTTCTGCAGTTGTTGTCGTGAGACTCATGAGGTCAGAGGTTTGATCATCTTCTGACCAGGTATAGCTTTGTCCACAGTGAGAAAATTTTCGACCTGTATTCAGTCTGACAGATACCACACAGTTGAATTACGAATGCTGTGAGCACAGCCACAGCAAAATCGTGGTTCAGTCAGTGTGATGCTCTTGCTACTTTTTGGAAACTGAATTAATTTAAATGGCATTTACTAATAATGTATTCATTCACATAATATTTGTGTCTGAAAGGCAGTATATTAAAGATAATAATACAGTATCAAAAACTAAAAAAAAAAAAGAGAGAAACTCATTTTCTCATTAATTGCCTTCTGGATTTACCAAACTACAAAGGTCTTCAATTTTACTATGCCATAGGAATAAAAAAGTACAAGAATAACTATATTCTTCTTTGAATAAGAACTGTTTCTAAGAAGACATACCATTTATTCATTTCAGAAAGTTCTTATTGAGAATATAGTTGGCTTGAAAATGTAGAAATGTAATTCTTCTGGTCCCTCAGGGGCTTAAGAAAAATATCCCAAACCAGTTATGGAGTTGGTGGCTGCCTCTATGGACAGTCACATGGAGGAGGAATTAGAGTCATAGTGGGCTCGAACAGCCCAGTGAGGATCAGAAAGTGGCAGGGTTCTGGATTGATCCCAGGAAGAACTCGGGAATGATCTCAGCTTCCTGAAAATTCACAGGGCAGTTTTAGGAGGTAGAGATTAGCAGTTATTTTCTGGGGGTTCTGGAGATGTAGAGGATTCAAGCTTTGGAGAGATGAGAGCGTGATGACGTCAGAGGTTATGTGATGCTGTAATATATTGCTCTGCCTTTGTTCCCACTTAAATTTATTTTTAATAAAAGCTCACTACAGGAACAGTCTCTAAGTGTGGTTCAGTCTCTAAGTATTGCAGGGCTCTGTTCCCTAGGATGAAGGCATATAGTGTGTAGTAATGCTTACATCCTTAGCATTAGGCTCCATCCTTCTCTCCTCCTGCTCTTCTCCCTTCTTCCAGAAAGGCCACTGAGACAAAAGAATGCCATCTGTCTGTTAAAATGTTATCTATGTAAGTTTGTCTTAACAGGTAGGTAATTTTTACATTTGTTCCTTGGTCTTTTCAAAAGCCATGTGTGTTGAGTACCTATTATGTGTTGGATATAATAGTAAACTAAAATTAGGCCCCACACGGACAAAATATAAATAAAATATAAGCCCTTTATTAATTGATTAAATCTTAGGTCTTTATTATTCATTGAGAGAATGATAAATCTAAACATGAAAACTTAGCTATTGATGTGACATTAATAATTTTTTCATGTAAATTTTGAAAGCTAGTACTCTGTACTAAGTCTTATTAATGCTATAGCTAATTATAGAATATTTCATCATTTAAAATCGTTTATTCTAATTTTAAGTAATCACACCTGAGATAATTGTTAAACCATCTGAATAGTCTTTCATAGAAAATAATTCAAAATTTCCTCATTTTTAATGTATTTCTTTTTACTTTTGAAGCATACATAAATGACCCATAAACACATTCTCTTTGAAAATATTTCAAATCACCTATAGGTAAAACACTGAAAGAGCTCTTCATCACCTCATTGCTAAGAAGTAGCAGATTGTTTTATATCTTCCTAAATCTTTTTCAGTAATCTGTAATTGAATAGTCATGGAACGCATACATAGGACTTATAGTTGAGGCTTGTTTTGCTTTCACTAATAGAATCATATGAATTGTTCTTCAGTTTGGGTTTATTTTTGCAGTACAATATATTGCCTATGTTTCCAAGTCAGATCATATAGATCTACTACTATGAGGCTACACTGTATAATTCACTGTAGTTTATTTTATTCTTAATG
The DNA here is from genome assembly GCA_006410615.1 of Neotragus moschatus. NCBI lineage: Eukaryota > Metazoa > Chordata > Mammalia > Artiodactyla > Bovidae > Neotragus > Neotragus moschatus. Next base: position 215,982 of record SJYA01001169.1, on the reverse strand, counting down.
ATACTAATCGGAGCATGCTACAAAAACCGTTAAAAGATGTCTTTTGAATGCAACACTTTATTTTATTGATTTTATTATATTTTTAATTTGTTATTGAAGTATAGTAGAGGTACAATATTATGTAAGTTTCAGGTGTTAGATTCACAATTTTTAAAGGTTATACTCCATTTATAGTTATACAATATAGGCTATATTCCCTGTCGAGCACAAGATATCCTTTATATATGGTTTTAATCATTAAATTTTTTAGCTTTTAAAAATTTATTTATTTTAATTGGAAGATAATTACAATATTTTGATGGTTTTTGCATACATCAATATGAATTGGTCACATGTATACATGTGGCCCTTCCATTCTGTACCCCCTCCCACCGCCCTCCCCACCATGTCCCTCCAGATAGTGAATACACCAACCTGAATGTTTCCATTTTCATTTTGTCTAATGAAAGTGAAAAGGGAAAAGCACTGTCAACACTGTGTTTGGCCTGGACTCAGACATTTGCAGGGGTCCGTATGGCGTTGAGACCTATCCTAGACTCAGCAGAGTATGGTGAAATGGCGATACGTTTTTTTCTTCTGAAGACTGAAATTGATAGTAATGGTCACTTTACTGAGTGTGTACTGTGTTCCACGCACTATATTAAGTGCGTTACGAAAGTATCTCTTTTGCTTCTCACAGCAGTCCTGTGACATATTCCTTCTACCTAATGGATGGGAGACAGACCTTCTGAAAGTGGAATGTCTATGCCACTAATAATAATAGCAACCAACAAAAACAATAGACTTAAAAACCTGTGTTTCTGTTCCAAACTGCTTGAGATGCATACTGTTCTTATACTTGCCAAGCCACTTTTTTGGTGTCGTTCTTCAGCTGCTAAGTTGTACCTGACTCTGTGATGCCATGGACTGTAGCACACCAGACTTTCCTGTCCTTCACTTTCCCGCAGAGTTTGCTCAGATTTATGTCCACTGAGTCAGTGATTCTGTCTAAACTAAAAGTGATTCTGTCTCATCCTTTGCCACCCTCTTCTCCTTGGCCTTCAGTCTTTCCCAGCATCAGGGTCTTTTCTAGTGAGTCAGGTTTTCACATCAGGTGGCCAAAGTATTGGAGTTTGAGCTTCAGCATCAGTCCTTCCAATTAATATTCAGGGTTGATTTCCTTTAGGGATGACTGGCCTGATCTTGCAGTCTAGGACTCTCAACTATCTTCTCCAGCACTATGATTTGAAGGCATCAATTCTTTGCCACTTTAATCTACATATTAGCCCATTTAATCTCAATGCCAGTACTGATGTAGAATATTTTTTTTAATAAAGAGCCTACAGTACAGTTCAGTTCAGTTCAGTTCGGTTGCTCAGTCGTATCCGACTCTTTGCGACCCCATGAATCGCAGCATGCCAGGCCTCCCTGTCCATCACCAACTCCCGGAGTTCACTCAGAATCATGTCCATCGAGTCCGTGATGCCATCCAGCCATCTCATCCTCTGTTGTGCCCTTCTCCTCCTGCCCCCAGTCCCTCCCAGCATCAGAGTCTTTTCCAATGAGTCAACTCTTCGCATGAGGTGGCCAAAGTACTGGAGTTTCAGCTTTAGCATCATTCCTTCCAAAGAAATCCCAGGACTGATCTCCTTCAGAATGGACTGGTTGGATCTTCTTGCAGTCCAAGGGTCTCTCAAGAGTCTTCTCCAACACCACAGTTCAAAAGCATCAATTCTTCGGCGCTCAGCCTTCTTCACAGTCCAACTCTCACATCCATACATGACTACTGGAAAAACCATAGCCTTGACTAGAAGGACCTTAGTCAGCAAAGTAATGTCTCTGCTTTTGAATATGCTATATAGGTTGGTCTTAGTAAACATTTATACAATTATTCTACTTATTTAGAATCAAACTTATTAGATTACTACAATTATAGCAGAACACTTATTTAGCTATTCTACTTATTCAGATTATTCCTTCACTAGGAGTATTCCTTCCCCGCCCCCACCCCCNTAATGTCTCTGCTTTTGAATATGGTATCTAGGTTGGTCATAACTTTTCTTCCAAGGAGTAAGCATCTTTTAATTTCATGGCTGCAGTCACCATCTGCAGTGATTTTGGAGCCCAAAAAAATAAAGTCTGACAGTGTTTCCACTGTTTCTCTATCTATTTCCCATGAAGTGATGGGACCAGATGCCATGATCTTCATTCTAGTCTTTTCTATCTTATTGTTTTCCTCTATTTCTTTGCATTGTTTACTTAGGAAGGCTTTCTTATCTCTGCTTGCTGTTCTTTGGAACTCTGCATTCAGATGGGTATATATTTCCCTTTCTCCTTTGCCTTTTACTTCTCTTTTCTCAGCTATTTGTCAGATACTGTTATGTGTGTATTAAGAATAAGGAAACGGAGTCCTATAGGGGTTAAGTTAATCTCCCCTCCCTACACCCCCTCTCCCGCCCCTCCAACAGTCCATAAAGAATTGGAGCTGAGACTTGAATTGAAGTTTCCTGACTTTGAAGTTTGAGCTGTTAACTACTATACTCTAGTGCATATATATAAATTATGACTTTCAATTTACTATCATGATGTCGAGTACCTTATTTTGAAACTCTGGACAGTAAAGAAAATAGATTAAACACCAGATATACCTGTCAGTTTGGTTTAATGATTCATTCATCCTATTTACTTTTCACTTCCAAACTCTTCTGAATGTAAAAAGCTATAACTTTCTCTATAATTTAATCTTAACACAATTCTTATCATATTTAAAAGAAATCTTAAATATTCACCTTATACAGTTAAGAACATAGAGACACAGGATTCTGGTTTCCATTCTCCCATCCTTTTCCTTCTATCTTTGCCTCTGTCTTACATACAGCCCCTCACTCCCACCCCCAATACACAACCACATATATTCTCAAGAAAAGAGAGAATGAAAAGAGTTCATTCCTTGGATGTGAATAACCACAGTGGACCAAAGACTATAATAGCATTAGCAGAGATGACCGAGAATGTTAGGAGACCAATAACTCATGAATAGCAAGTCTGCAATAAACGTCTTAACGATCAGTCTAATAGATGGCACTTTAACAACATTTCTGGTACAATTCTTCTACAAATTCATCTTCAATAAATCTATCATTACAAAGAACTGGATTGCTTCATCACATAACCACAGTTTACTGCATCTGGACACAGAAACATTATGTCAGTTATCTTGCTGTATCGCCACCCTCGTCTTGAGTATTCTAACTATTGTGAGATAAGACAACTACATGCTCAAAATGTAGGCTGTCAGTGAAGGAGATACATTTATGCTACAGAGATGCAGTGGACATTAAATAAAACAGGACAGAAAGCTCACAATTATGTATATGAGGAAAAAAGTAGAAATAGTCATTGTCATCCAGACACATAGGTGTGTGAAAACTGAAACTCTAGAGACTAACGGTGTTCTTTTTGAAACGGCTTATTGAATTCTTAGTTTTTGAGTGCCTCGAGCACCATTTCTACATTTGTCCCATATTATTTTACACTGACATATTTCTTGTACTGACTTAAAGTTCTTTAGAGCGAAGGATTGCCATGCTGTGTTCCTCATTGTGTATGCCACCTCTGGCCCCAAATGCCAGCCCTTGGCTTCATTTTTCTCTGTCAGAGACTTGCAATTCTGACTCTCTAAAAATAGTAGAATACTTCTTGTCCGGAGAGAACTTTTTCTCACTTCTGTTTTTTTAAATCCTACCTTTCTTGCAAGGTTCAGCTCAAATCCTGCAATTCTAATTCCTTGCTACCTGGAGATGTCTCTTAGGTGCTTTCAGACGAACCATCAGTACATGTTACACCACTGCCTATACATTTGACAATTGGTTATGCTTAGTCTTACAGCATTGCCTCTTTTAAAGTTTTTAAAATTCATTATTATAAATTATCCTTTCATTTAATAATTCCTTAGTTTTCCAACTCCACTATAAGTTACTGAATGAAACACACTTTACTATTTTTCTTTGTAGTCTATAAAACAGAGTGCCCAGGACAGGTACAAGTAAAATATATTGGTATAATTTTAACAATTTTTGTCTCAGTTGCTGTGAAAGTCTTTTGAAATTAGGGAAGCCATTTCTTTTGTAATTATACTTTCACCCTGATTTATAATGCTGAGTAAATATCTACAAAATTTTTGAATCTGGAAGTAACAGGCTGATGCCCTCCCTCTTCAGATAATCTTCTCATCAAAGCTGAAAACTGTAAACTCATTGACCTTACAACAATCTATACTGATTCGAAAGACTACTAAAAATAACCTATTGGATAAGCTATGGTACATAAAACTGCACAGTTTAAACAAGGTCCACAGTATGTTAGAGGAATAACAAGATCCTTTTCCCTATCTAATGCTGGAAAAAAGCTGAATAGATACACCCTTTCTAGGGGATCTATGTATGTCTATTTACAACTGATGTTACTGTGAAAAGACCATTTTTTCCAAAGTAAAGATATTATTAATCAAGCTGTCCACACAGCGTTATTCTTGAAAGACAATTAAGTATGTGCTTATTTAAAATATCCTTTGTTAAGAAAATACTGTATATTCTTTTTATCACACAGCACAAATCTTATTTACTCCAACTTGAGGGTATGCTTTGGTAGTTTAAGAAGATAGTAAACAGAATACACACAGACTAAACGATCTTATAAATAGCTATATGGCTAATGTACCAAACATAAAGGAAAGCTACTAGCAGATATAATCTCTTTTACAATATAGATACTATATAAAGCAAGTAGGTTTTATAATAAGGGAAGTAAAAAAAAAAGTGTGTATGACATTTTAGTAGCTCACACTACTTCCTGGAGGTATGCATTTCATCCCATTAAGGAATTTTGGTTAAAATGATAACACAAAATACTGTGCTTGATAATTGCTCCCATTGCTTAGAGAAACATTAAAAATTCTGTCAAGGGGAAATATAATAAAGAACAAATTCTGTTCCATAATCTTATTTAAATACATTCAAATAACAGAATATGAGAAAAGGAAATATGCTTTCTCTAAAATGGGTCCAAAAACCTATGAGTTTAAGGGATTTATTTTTCAGTCCAAGAAATTAGGAAATACAGATTTTGAAAAATAAATTTTAGCTAGCTGCTGGAACTCTAACTGGATTTCTAAATCCCTGAAGTTTATAGAATGTTAGAAAAGCAAAAAAGAAAACAAACAAAAAAAAAACTCATGTCTCCTCACATGGTAGATATAACAAATATAGACAAAAAACCAAGTCCTATTATAGTGGAGTAAAACTCACAGCTGCATGCTACTGGAATCCTGGCAAAATCCAGTTGTTGAAGTTGTGGTCAAAAATTTAGGTAATAAACTGAAGGAAATTCTCGACTCAGAATTCAAGGGCAAGGACTGTGTATCATTAGTTTTTGTATCCCCTGAGCTTAGCAAAGTACTTGGTACACAGTAAGAATTCAGTAAATGACTGTAATATGAAATGAACTGAATATAAAGCTAGAAGGGGAGACGGACCTCTAAAGGAATGGACGTTCATGTGTTTGGAAATTTTTTTTAGAGCTAGCCAATATTTTTAGAATTGGTCTTCCACTGTTCACAGGGATATTTGGAGGAAATGAGCAGCTTTGTTTCACAGAGTTCATTTGATTATTCTCTAAGGAAAACTATAATCCTCAGTCTGTGGCACCACAATTGTTTGTTGTGGGAATGATTATAGATCAGAAACAAAAAGATTATATCCCTTTTCAAGAGCAAATGAGTAGCAAGAACAGATGAAGTCTTAAGGAAACAAAGACATTCTTTTCATGCAAATGTGTTTATGATAAAACTAGAGAGAGATAAATACTGAATCTACGAGTCTTTGTGAAACTTGCTGGCAGATTTTTAGTTTTGAGGAAAGATGATTTCCCCGCCCAGAGTTGGCCTTGAGGTATGAACAGCACAGATCACTTTTCTTTACAGATACAGAAAATAGGAAAAGTGGGTTCTGCAATGAGCATTCTTCTGTGCTTACGTCAGGCACAGGAATGAAAGAATGAATGACTGGCTTCCCTGTCTCTGCAGAGAATCCCCATCAGCTACTTGATCTCCTGTTGTGTTGTTGTTTAGTTGCTAAGTCTGTCTGACTCTTTTGTGACCCCATGGACTGTAGTCTGCTACCCTCCTCTGCCCATGGGATATCCCAGACAAGAAAACTGGAGTGGGTTGCTATTTCCTCCCTCTTGGGGATCTTCCCCACCCAGGGGTCCAACTCCTGTTTCCTGCATTGCAGGCCAATTCTTTATCACTGAGTCGCCAGGGAAGCCCCCGATCTCCTGTACTGTCCCACTAATATATTTCCCATGAGGGGTCCACCACGGAAAGCCAAAGGTGGATTTTCCACCTAGATAGAGGACTGTTGGCCATGAAGTTGCTGTCCTTCTGTTCCCATAGGATCTATGCCGTACTACAGAACATTTTACCTGAATGAAGCATCTCTACTCATGACTTGATAAATGATATCCACCTTAATGTTGTGCGACTATGTCTGGGAAGAGTGAGATGTGAAGAGCATACGATGTTCCTGCTTCATGTTTTACAGTTATTCCTATATTCATCCCAGAAACATTCATCATGCTAGTCCTCGGTTAATAGTCCAATATTATCTGCTAGTCACAAGGATACCCCAATAAATACAGTAACTTTCCCTGTCCTGAAAAAGCTTTGCTTCCAGTGGAAGACACACCAGTGAAACAATAAAGACTGTGATCCCTTGCAGTGGATTCCAGCACAGTGAACAGTGAACCAGCTGCCACAGCCACAGTGGCAGGCACTGTCCCACCTTAATGCCGGCCTTTTACTCAAGCTTCCCTCACACTCTAACAGGAGTGTTTTCAAACAACTCCACAGAGACATGAGCTCCCTCTGTCAGGTGTTTAAATGTGATACAAACAAAAGGAGCACACATCTTCATAAAAATGAGGGGAAAAAAGTTTAGGTCTCCTTGACTCTTGATAATGTATCCATCTAATATTCAAATATAAAGTATACCCAGTGAATTGTTCACTTTAGAAAGCTGTACTTTATATTATAATATATGAATTCTATCTCAAAATAATAAAGAAAAATACACAAAATATATCACAGAAATTTCCTTTTGGCCTAAGAGCACCTTATTTCTTCCAGTAAATAAAAACCACTTCTTTTATCACAAACGTTGACAGCTTCCTGAATATATAGCATTGTTTATAATTAGGGTTCTCATATAGATAGCAAACCTTTTTGTTTGCAGTAATGTACAGTGTTTTGTTTTTTGAATATTAGTCTATTTGTATCTAGGGAGTCTATCCAGAAAACATCAGCTGTTCCTAATGTCAGATGAGAAACTGGCTGAGTGACTTCAGCCACATTTCTTAACCTCTGGGAAAATGTCACCTCTTCAGTGAAACCACAGACTAGATTTGAGGGTTTTTAGAAATCCTCAAATATAATTCCCAGCGGAATTCTATGACACTAGATTCAAACTTCTGAGACTTTAGGACGGTGTTCTGTTTTTTGTTTTCTAAGATAATGGGAAACTCCCTGAGCTGTGACAGGAAGGATCAATATGGACAGAACAGAAAAGGAAGAAAAAAGGAAATCAACGCCCAGGTGGTTGCACAGCAACACCCACCAACTCCAGTGCTCAGGCTGAAACTTTTATTTCTTTCCATGTCTCAGCTGATGACAGGGAGGCCAATTAATTACCTTGGCGGGGAAACGAGACCAAGTTTTTCCACTGTCACTAATGGGACACCCTAACTGCTCCTAATACAAAGGGAGGCAGCATTTCAAAGTTCGTCAACGGTACTAATCACAGTTTCTCAATCACTTCAGCCATGCCTGTGCTTCTCAGTCACAGATTAGGTTCTAAATCTGTGGGGTGGAGTAGGGCTTGAGCACAATGAGGGGAAGGGCAGAGGGAAGGGAGTCCTGATCTATTCGATACTTAGTGGTTCTTAAGGCACTCACTCATGTTACTTAAACACTGATTGTTTTGCAAGTAATCTTTGTCAAACAGATGAAGGCATTCAAACTGTTCCTTTTTTTTTTTCCACTTTTTATTTTGTACTAGAGTATACTTGATTTACATATACATATATCTATTATTTTTCATTTAGGTTATTATAGAATATTGAGTAGAGCTTCCTGTGCTATACAGTAGGTCCTCTGATTATCTACTTTGATAATCTATTTTATATAATCTATATACATAGCAGTGTGTGTATTTTTTGTTTATTTTTAATTGGAGCATAATTGCTTTACAATACTGTGTTGGTCTCTTATCATACATCAACATGAATCAGCCACAGGTATACATGTGTTCCCTCCCTCTTCAGCCTCCCTCTCACCTCCCAGCTCATTCTACCCCTCTAGGTTGTCACAGAGCACAGGCTTGAGCTCTCTGGGCCATGCTGAAAATTCCCACTGGCTATCTATTTTACATACAGTAACGTATATGTTTCAATGCTACTCTCTCCATTTGTCCCCAAAGAACTTAACCATGCTGTCTTCATCACTACTCACCTTCTAATTGCTTTCAGAGAGGTTTTTTTTGGAGGAAGAAAGGAATGTTACAGCAGACAAGATGAGCTCTGAAACAAATTCAGTGCTAGTGCTTAATATATATTCACCTTCATACCAACTTTATGAGTAAAGACTAATATTCTAACTAAGAGAAGCAAGGCCACGAGAGGTCCAGTAACTGGTTCAAGTCAAGCGGCACAGTGCTAATTGGCAGAGTGAAAAGAGGAATCTTGTTTTCCCTGACTTCAAAGCTCTCTCCTGCATCTGCTATTGTAACCCTCAAAGTACATGCTTATCACTCATGCCCTGAAACCCCAACTTCATTTTAAAATCAAAATAAAACTCCAAGTGGCCTCTCTTTCGCTATTGATCTCTTTGAAGCTGAAAGCCTGCTTTGGAAGTAGAGACATTTCAGCATTAACTGTTTCCTGAGAGCCTTGGGCTCCACACAGGAGCAGTAGAAAGAGTCTGGACAATGTCCAGAGATGGTTAAGAGCCAACCAGTTAGGACAGACTAGTGTGAGAACAAGGACTGAGAGACAGAAAACTGAAGTTACATGAGATTCCCTCCAAATGCTGCTATGACTCCCAGAAGAAAAAAATGAAAAGCTTAAGTATAAAAGATATGGAGTTTAACCTTGCTATGGAAACGAAGGTTTTTGTTTTTTTTTTTAAAGTGGGTCTGTGAACATTAAAGAAGTCCAAATTCAATTAAGTTTTGGAACTTGAGAATGTGCTTGCAGTTTGAATTCTAACAGCTACAAAAGTACAGAAAGAATAAAAGACTATAAACACAAATCTACACACCCTGGTTTTGGATGCAACGTTAACTTCTAAGGTGAGCTGCTGTGTCTTTGTGTCCTACCAGATTTGTTTACAAGATGCAGAATGGCAGCCAGCTGGGAAGGGACTCTCTGCACCTTCATATCTTACTCGATGAGGCCAGTCCTCAGCTATGAACACAGAAAGTGTCTTCTCAGACTGCCAGCTGGCAGGCTTGTTTTTACTCTAAACACTGCACTGGGAGTTTAATCAGTAGGTACATTTGAGTTAAAGCTGAGGGGTCTGCATTAAAATGCATTCACTTCTGTATTGTCTAAAGATAATAACAGTGTATTTTCTGAGAGAAAAGGGTCTGAAAATAAGGTTTCAACTGCTGATAAATCAGGTGGGGATGAGAAAAGCAGCTCTTTTCACAGAAAGACATTCTTTGTTCTGTTTGCTCCTGTTGTTCCTACTAGCAATTTTGACCACAACAAAGAGCTTCCATGAACTGTAAATTCAGTTAGAAATTGATCCAGACACACTCTTTGCTTAATCATCTGCTGTGGGACCAGTGGTGAGTGGTTTGCTGGGTGGCCAACAGCATACAGAGAAGGCCTAACACCTGACCAGGAGAAGTTAATATTTGAACGTAGGAGGTGAGTAGAATAAAAGAAACAACAGCCTAGTGCTAAGTGCACTGGTTTAAGTTTAGCAAGCTTTCTTTTTTCTTGATGATGATTTTTTTTCTTTTTTACTGAGTTCAGAAAAGCCCTACAGGTATGATCAATGACAGGGATGGGAAGAGGCCAGAGTTTCACTGATTCAAAGACTTTTTTTTTTCCACGTTTTAATACCTCTGAAATTGACGTGCATCTTAAAACTGATAGCATCTGTTTGATGAAAGAGGACCTACTCAGACCTACTCAACTGCTGAGCACTTGTGTCAGGGGCTCTGTGAGCATTTTGCATGTCTGTATTTATTTTTAATTATCTTCGAGGTAGGCTTACTTCTATTTGAGAAATGAAAAAAGTAAAGTACAGAGAGGTTCAGTTATGTGCTTAAGATCACACAGCTTGAGACAAACAGCCTGATTCCACAAGCTGTGATTTCAGCCACTGGTGTCCTCCCACCCCACTCCTAGCTCAGGGAGTATAAGGCTCCGAATGGCACTCACAGGGCTTTGGACCTAATCTGAAACAGGAAAACTACTGTGTTTTTAAAGAAGTGGGTAATGATTCCCACACTCTTACCCCCAGTCAGGATGTTCCACTTTGGAATAGTAAATTTAACCATTCATTTCCCCCAAAGGAGGTTAAATTGGTTTATCCAGCCCAGGTATGAAAAGGATACTAGTTTTTATATTATAAAATCATTCATTTTCTCATTCATTACACAAACCACCAAAATGTGTTCAAAGTTTAAAAAAAAAAGAAAGACAAAACACTTTCTATCCCTGTGACTCATGTGTCAAACATAATTAGAAATTTTCCCTGGTCAATTTTACTCATCAACTCTGCATAAAAGATGAAAATAGATCTGTCAGCCATCACTTTTTTACTTGCGAAAGGCAGGGAAGCCACTCTGAAGAAAAATTCAGTGCATTGAAAGCTAGACAAAAAGTCAGAGAAATGTGCATATATGTGTGTTTGGTTTCTTGTTTACATCTCTGTAATGCCCTAATGAATGTCCACTGTCATGAGTTTACACATAAATTATAAATTAATTGAAAGCAGATATGACAAGTAGTTTTTGCATTATGAATGCTTGGAGGTTTACAAAACATGAGCAATAAAGGCTTTCTGCCTACAAGTGCACTCTGGCACACAAACATGGTCAGATACACCTACAGCCTTTTTCTAGAGAAAACAAATATTTTCTTTTGGGATCTTTGCTTTGATGACAGATAAGTTTTGTCCCTCTGTGGAGAAAGACAAAGTTTACCATTGGAGATGAAGAAACATCTATGGAGAATGCACAAAATGACAAAGGAAAAACCACTGGGGTTGTCCAGGGATAATAATGCAACACAAACTGGCGACTAAGACATTTTTACAAAATTTTTAGCATAAATATTGACACAGTTGAAGACTTAGATTTCTGGATTCTACAACCAACACAGAAGAAACAACAGTAAAATCTTTGGTGTCTAAAGCAGGGGAGTTAAAGTAGTGTTCTTCTTAGAAGAGGAAGTCACGAATTTGTGAACTGTTTCAGCCATGTACCCAGTGTGTGACCTTGAATAAGTTGCCGTTTCTCAGTCTTTTGTTCCCTACCCCTATGATGAGAAGGTTAAACTACATGATCCCCGAGGTCTATTCCAGCTCTAGCCATTTAAAAATAGGACCTAAGCCATGTTTTTTTAGAGTCTCTATATCTTGGCATCTCTTGATATGTTTCATCCTTCATGAGGAAATAATATATCTTTTTAATTTACCTGTCTCACCAGTATTGTGAAGATTTTAGCCTATTAGACAAAGGTGCCACATACATGCTGTCATGAAAAGGGAAAGACAGGGCACTGTTATCTGGAATGTTTCAGATAAGAGGCTCATTATCCTCTGCCCAGACTGGAGATGTGAGAGCGTTGCCATGAGGACAGGAAGAAACTCTTAGCACATTAGGATGCTAAATGTTGGAGGGCACACGGGTGCCGAGATTAAAGATAATGCACTTGCACAGATGGCAGCAAAGATCCTGGACTAGACCGGGTAGCGACAAAATAAGTCAAAGGTATCCTTCTGATAGGCCTTCTGTGAATCAGGTGTTCACCCTTCTCTGACTGCAGCAAAAACAAAACAAAACACACCTGATCTTCAGAGGGTGTGGGTGTGTATGTGCGTGCGCGCTCACTCATTGTCTGACTCTTTACAACCTCATGGACTGTACAGCCTGCCAGGCTCCTCTGTCCATGAATTTCTCAAGCAAAAATACTGGAGTGTGTTGCCATTTCCTACTCCAGGGGATCTTCCTGATCCAGGGACTGAACTTATGTCTCCTGCATTAACTGATGGATTCTTTATCAGTGCCCATTCAGAATAGTTTAGCTTTATTTCTGTCTACATTTATTTATTTAATTGAAGTATAGTTGATTTTTTTTTCTGGTGTACAGCAAAGACTATACATATTCTTTTTCAGATTCATTTCCACTATAGTTTATTATAAGATATTGGATATAGTATATATACATATAGATATAGTTGTTGTTCAGTCACTCAGTTGTGTCTGACTCTGCGAGCTTGTAGACTGCGGCACACCAGGCTTCCCTGTCCTTTACTATCTCCTGGAGTTTGCTCTAACTCGTATATACACACATGTATGTATGTGTGTGTGTGTGCGTGCGCACGTAAGCGTGCATGTATTATTTAAGATGATATCACTAAANATTGGATATAGTATATATACATATAGATATAGTTGTTGTTCAGTCACTCAGTTGTGTCTGACTCTGCGAGCTTGTAGACTGCGGCACACCAGGCTTCCCTGTCCTTTACTATCTCCTGGAGTTTGCTCTAACTCGTATATACACACATGTATGTATGTGTGTGTGTGTGCGTGCGCACGTAAGCGTGCATGTATTATTTAAGATGATATCACTAAAAGGCCTAGTGATGACAAATTTGAAAATATAATAGATATTGGATAAGTATTTATGTCTATGTAACCGCCATGGGCAGATGGACTGTGGCCCAAAGCGTAATTTCTAAGTCACCTGCTTGGAACTTTGAAATCAGCTGAGTTAACTACCTTTAAAAGGGAGATTATTTCCTCAATGTAGGAAACAAAGGTATAGATTCTATAATGTACCTGAAGTACATTGCCCCCTGGCAAAATGCTTCTCACTACTGTTCTTCCTATTTATACTATCAGTTATTGTTGTTGTTCAGCCACTCAGTTGTGTCTGACTCTTTGTGACCCCATGGACTGCAGCACACTGGGCTTCCCTGTCCTTTGCTATCTCCTGGAGTTTGCTCAAACTCATGTCCACTGAATCAGTGATGTCATCCAATCATCTCATGCTCTGTCACTCCTTTCTCCTCCTGCCTTCAATCTTTTCCAGCACCAGGGTCTTTTCCAAGAACGTTTTTCAGTTCTTTGCATCATGCGGCCAAAGTACTGGAGTTTCAGCTTCAGCATTAGTCCTTCCAATGAATATTCAGGGTTGATTTCCTTTAGGATTGACTGGTTTGATCTCCTTGCTGTTGAAAGGACTCTCAAGAGTCTTAACCAGCACCACAATTTGAAAGCATCAATTCTTGAGTGCTCAGCCTTCTTTAAGGTCCAACTCTCACATCCATACATGACTACTGGAAAAAATATAGCTTGGACTGTATAGACCTTTGTTGGCAAAGTGATGTTTCTGCTTTTTAACATACTGTCTAGGTTTGTCATAGCTTTTTCCAAGGAGTAAGCACCTTTTAATTTCATGGCTGCAGTCACTGTCTGCAGTGATTTTGGAGCATAAGAAAATAAAGCCTGTCACTATTTCCATTGTTTCCCCATCTATTTGCCATGAAGTGATCAGACCAGATGCCATGATCTTTGTTTTTTTGAATGTTAAGTTTTAAGCCAGCTTTTTCACTCCTCTTTCATTTTCATCAAGGGGCTCTTTAGTTCCTCTTCACTTTCTGCCATTAGGGTGTTATATCATCTGCTTATCTGAGCTTATTGATATTTCTCCCAGAAATCATGATTCCAGCTTGAGCTTCATCCAGCCTGGCATTGTGCATGATGTACACTGCATATAAATTAAACAAATACAGTGACATTATATTGCCTTGATGTACTCTGTTCCCAAGTTCAAATCGGTCCTTTGTTTCATATCTAAATCTAACTGTTGCTTCTAGACCTGCACACAGGTTTCTCAAGAGGCAAGTAAGGTAGTCTGGTATTCCCATCTCTTAAAGAATTTTCCGCAGTTTGTTGTGATCCACACAGTCAAAAGCTTTACCATAGTCAATTAAGCAGATGCTTTTCCTGGAATTCCGTTGCTTTTCTATGATCCAACAGATGTTGGCAATTTGACCTCTGGTTCCTCTGACTTTTCTAAACCCAGCTTGTACATGTGGAAGTTCTCAGTTCACATACTGTTGAAGCCTAGCTTGAAGGATTTTGAGCATTATCTTGCTAGCATGTGAGATGAGTATAACTGTGCTATAATCTGAACATTCTTTGGCATGCCATTTCTTTGGGATTGCAATGAAAACTGACCTTTTCCAGTCTTATGGCCACTGCTGAGTTTTCCAAATTTGCTGGCATATTGAGTACAGCATATTCACAGCATCATCTTTTAGGATTTGAAATAGCTCAGCTGAAATTCCATCACCTCCACTTACTTTGTTTGTAGTGATGCTTTCTAAGGCCCACTTGACTTCACATTCCAGGATGTCTGGACACTCTAGGTGAGTGATTAGACCATTGTGGTTATGTGGGTCATGAAGATCTTTTTTGTACAGTTCTTCTATGCATTCTTGCCTCCTCTTCTTACTCTCTTCTGCTTCTTTTAGGTCCTTACTGTTTCTGTCCTTTATTGCGCCCAACTTTTCATGAAATGTACTATCAGTACTTTACCTTTTGTTCAGTACCTTTCCAATTCTTTATGTCACTACTCTCCCCCTTTACTGAAACTCAGCAACACGGCATTAGTACTATGGATTAGCTTCTAGATGTTCTTATTAGTATTTTGTGGGGTGGGGTGGGGAGTAAGGTATATAGTTAACATTGCCTACTCAACATCCTAGAAATAGAAATTTCTTGTGACTTTTATATTCCTCTCAGTACTTAGCATGATGCTTTCTGCAGCACTATGGTGGATAATTGTTGGTTCTCCCTCCAGCTCAGAAGTAACTTTGTCTCTTTGATCCAAGGAAGGAATCAGATATATAGGGATGGGCTATTAGGAGCTATGTCCTAAAATGTGCCTCCACAACCCAGTGAGTCCATTTAAGTTCACAGTTTGTTTTCCGGCATTTGCAATTTGACAAGAAAAATTCTCTTTCTTTAGGGATTCTCTATGTAAAAGAATATATGATCAAAGGATCTATTTTCTGTATGTGGGTGGGAGAAACAGAAGAAGCTGGCATGTACAGGGGAGAGAACAGTGCAGCCCAGAGGAAAACACTATGGGGAGAGTTTCAGAGGGCGTGTGGAAATCTCTACAGTCTTCCAGTGTCAGATAACAGTTCTGGTTTTAATTTTTTTAAATTTATTGAAGTATAGTTGGTTTACAGTATTGTGTTAGTTTCTACTTACAGCACAGTGATTCAGTTACATATCTATATCTACCTATTGTCTTTTTCAGACTCTTTTCCATAATAGGTTATTACAAGATAATACCCTGTGCTAAACAGTAGGATCTTATTTAATTCATAAGTAGTGTGTATCTGTTACTCCTAAATTCTTATGTCCCCACTCCCTTTTGGTAACTGTAAGTTTTCTATGTCTGTGAGTCTGGTTTCTGTTGTGTAAATAAGTTCATCTCTATCATTTTTTAGATTCCACATATGTGATATCATATGATATTTACCTTATTTCACATAAAAGTTTTTGAAGCATAACTGCATGAATAGCATTTGCTTCTATATAAATATATAATTTATAATACATGTATAATAGATGATATACAATACATAAAACAAATGGCTCTTTATTTTCCTTTAAGCAGACTCTAGGAGCTGTAGTTAATTTCTTGTTCTTGTTCAGTCGCTAAGTTGTGTCTGATTCTTTGTGATCCCACGGATTTTAGCCCATCATGGGATGTCCCAGGCAAGAACACTGGAGTGGGTTGCCATTTCCACTTCCAGGGGATCTTACTCGCCCAGGGATCAAACCTGTCTAGTTACTTACAGTCAATCTAATATAAACAGGATTCATGTATATGATATTGATAATGCTGACTGTGATGGCTTTCAAATTGATCTCATACACAGATATATTTGCCATCTGAGGAAATGGTGAAATGAAGATTGGAGGGGCATATGTGTATTGTACATACACACACACACACACACACACACACACACACAGAGTATTAAATAAGATTCAGTCTTAAATAAGATTATAATAATAATAATAATATTCAGTCTTAAGTAAGATTCTGCCATTTGCAACAACACTGATAGACTTTGAGGGCATGGGCATCATGCTAAAGGAAATAAACCAGACAGAAAAATATTGTATGACTTTACTTAGATGGAATCTAAAAAAAACCCAAAATTCTCAGAAACAGAAAGCAGACTGGTCATCATCAGAGGCATAGGGTGGATGATGGAAGAAATGAGTCAAAGTGGTCAAAAGGTATAAGCTTCCATTTTACAACTGACTCTTGAACAATGCAGGAATTAATACTATAATTTATAACTGGGTTTTGCTATTGAAAAATTTCCATGTATAAATGGACTTGTGCAGTTCATATTCCTGTTGTTCAAGGCTTAACTATATTTAAGTCCTGAGGATGTAATATACAACATGGTGGCTACTTAACAATAATGTGATGTATATTTGAAAGTTGTTAAGGATAGATATTCAGAGTTCTCATTACAAGAAAAAATTATTTGTAGTTATGTTAAGTGATAGATTGTAACTAAATTTATTGTGGTAATCATTTTTCAATACACATAAATCACATTGTATGATAAACTAATACAATGTTCAATTTCAGTTATGTCCCAATATAACTTGAGATAAAGAAATAAAATGAACATTTGTAATTATCATGGTTGAATCACTAGACTAGTATTTTTGAAGTTCGGACAAGGAATTCGGATTTTAATTGGGCTTCCAAATGATCCATATGTAAACAGTAGCTAGGAGTTTGTTTGACAAGATGTACACATCTATTCTAAATCAGTCAAAACATTCACCAGCCTGATGTACTGACTTTTGACAGTGATACCAAATTTAATTTCTCTGCATTCTAGATGCTATCCTCATATTCTGGCCACTTAAATTGTACTAGGACTTGGCAGTCTCATGAAGAAAATAAAAGCCTAAAGTAATTATAAAGACCTTCAAGATGCAGTTATACTAATTCCTCAGGGTCTTTCTTCCAACTGTCATGAATCTGACTTCAATTTTCTTTATAGTAAAAGAAGTCTCTCACATAATCTAATAATATTGCTTTATAATTTAAACTCACTTTCTCCTAGTCTAACCTCAGAATCAGTGTAAGCAGGTTTCATGCATTTAACTCCCGTTTTAAGTTTAGAATCAGAGTAGCAGATTTAGCTTCACCCATCTTGAGAGGTCTGAGTAAACATTAATACATAGTGATTATACTAAAATAATTATGTTTGAAAGTAATATGACTTGTCTCTCCTCACTGAAAAACAGTGAAAAATCTATTCAAGTTTACATAGAGATAATATGTCAAAAAAAAAAGATAAAAGAAATTTCTTCCAGTGTGTTGTTCTCTGGTCTAAAATACTATGCAGAAGTCTTTGTCATATTATCACAGATGAACACAACACTTAAATATCCCCTTCATGGCTGTTAAGGCACAGTAGAGTCAATTCATGCCCAGGGAGCTTTAATCACAGATCATCGTCATGATAAACGGTGAAGTCAGTGTGGGCCATCATGTCAACGGCTACTCGGGGAGTTCTTAATGGGAGTGCTGCCAGCATGAAGTTCATAACTACTTTCAAGGAGCACTTCTAATCTAATGGCTAAATGAGTGTCATTAGAGTATCTTTACATGCAGCATTTCTAGAGAAATCCTGTATTTAAAGGAGGCAAGTTACTCTAGTCAATGCATTCAACTGAGACTGCTTGAATAATGCAGATATTGTTAATGGTTTAAACTTGTAAGAGTAGAAAGTTAATTAATGGCTTATTAACAAGTTGAGCTATCAACTGTATTTCCGTGACCCATTATATCATTCATAACCACACATAATGTGTTAAAGTGGGGCCATGAAGAAAATATCACACATAGAAACAATAATAACAACACTCATGATAACAATAAATAGCAGGTTGGCAGTGTTAAAAATTCTGGCTAGTGAAAGCTAACACTTAACTATGCGATTTTATGTTGCCCCAAATGGCATTCATCATATGCCTTGTTTTCTTTT
This sequence comes from Neotragus moschatus, assembly GCA_006410615.1. Classification (NCBI taxonomy): domain Eukaryota; kingdom Metazoa; phylum Chordata; class Mammalia; order Artiodactyla; family Bovidae; genus Neotragus; species Neotragus moschatus. The sequence goes on along the minus strand of SJYA01001169.1, from coordinate 197,603 downwards.
TAAAACTCAATTTTCAATCTGAAGCCTCAAACCAGAAACTATTTGCAAGAATACTGCGCAATGTAAAGAGAGCCTTTATGACTAAGAGGAAGAATAGGAAAGAAATAAGAAGCAGACCATTTAGAAAACAATTCGCAATCCAATGTGCTTCCTAAAACTGAAATATTCCCCTAAATGCTTGAAAGAGAATAAGTGAAAATATAATTTAACCAATGAGTGAGCCAACAAAATCCCCTTTGGGTTCTGTCAACAAAGATGTTATATGTAAATTGAGTAAAAGGTTACCAGTTCTTGGGACTGAATGTATATGGGGCTACAGATATGTTTTGCTTAGGAAGCACAATAAAATAATCAAAAATTGAATGTTTAAAGACTAGAAAATCCATGCAAATGTCCAGATTGCCACAGGTCCCACTGCTCCACATTCTCTTACATGGAGCGTCTTCAGGTGGTTAATAACTCTCTAGTCACTTGAGGTTAGGGCTGTTGTTAGAGGTTTTTAACCAAATATGACAGGGCAAAATGTTAGCGTTGGTAGGGACTGAGAGAAATCCAGTTCATCAACCTCATTTCAGGCCGACAATAGAGAGATCAAGGGCAATAACAGGGATGTGTTTTAAGACTCCCATTAAGTAAACCAGAAGAAACTCTTTATGGTAGAAATTGAACAGTTTCAGTTTTGTTATCTGGCACAATGATAAGATTTTAGTTGGACATTTTACTCTTAGGCTTATGCTAAACTTGATCTAAATGATAAACGATCATTCAGTTATAAATAATCCACGAGTTGGTTCCACTATAGGTCCCTGTTTCTGAGGACTACGATAAACACTCAGTTTCACAATCTTCTGCTTGATAAATGACACAATATCTAAATACCCACACATATACAACATTTTTTTATTCATTTTCATCAAGGATTAACACAAAACCTTTAGGGATTCTGAAAATGTAAGATACTGCTAAGTTCACTACTTTTTCAGAAACACCCAACAGTCTGGGAACATATTATTATCTTAATATTAGCTCAAATATTATTTTATACGGAATGGGTAAAATCATGTGCATGTACTTAATAGTTACAGTTTTCAGGCCATGTAAACTGACCAAGAGCACTGGGAAATCTGCTTATTCTCTGTAATTTCTTTTTCAGTAAGCTTTCTCACCATAATTTAGTGTATCTGGCACTCATACGGTATACTGGGAAGCTTATACATTCAGTATATTAACTTGAAATCAGGAAAGACAAACCAACCTCATTAAATAACACTGAACGAACGTAAAAAATTAGATACTTTTAGAAGTACAACTATTCCATTAATTATACAGATACTTTTAAGTTGGCTATTTGTTGTAAACTTTTGTATCAGATGCTGAGTCATATTTAAAGGAAAAAGAACTGATGGATATGATCCGAAAGAAGAGGGGGACAATTCTTGAAAATACTGTCAAGTATAAACACACTGAATTACCTCATATTCCTGGGAAAACTTCAAGTTGTCATTTGCTTTCAACCTTTCAATGTGATCTGCAAGCTCCAAGATAGGTATTGGAGGATGGCTAGCCATACCTATTAAAAGGAAAGAATACAGACATTTGAAAACAAATGAAAGTAATGCTAACTATTCCAAAACACAGAGAATACTATAGTTAGAAATGGCCTGAAAATACGTGAGTAGTAAAGATGTTTAATGTGAAGAAGCAGGCAGATAGTTTGGTTACTCAAAGCAGGACATGCTCTGGAAGGATGAATTTTGTAGCCAAATGAAAAGTCACCAAGCATAATCTCCAAACTAACACTCCTGATGTGAAAGAAAGTGTTATTGTGTTATGAATCAATGCAGTTAGCTAGCGGAGAAAACTGACAGTCAGGCTTGATGTCAACTTCTGCTTTGAGTAATGACTGTTATGTCATTTCAAACTCCTTCTCCTGCACTGTGTGAAATGGAAATTGTGTGGAATTAAATGGTGTAAAGTGAACTAAGAAAGTACACACTGAGAAAGGCCTAAAAAGGGAAAGAGTTGTAGCTTGATAGGAAACATAAAGTGACTTATGCAGAATCAAGGAAAACTAACTTGAAGAATGAAGGTTACCAGGGTAACCGGAATCATCTGAACCTGCAAAGGAAATGATGGTGTAAATAAAATAAAACAGAACAAATTTGTTAAAAAAAAAAAAAAAAAGAGAAATGGATAGCCTGATATACTTTTAAATAGCACTAATAAAAATGCTGCAGGTTTTAACAGGATTCATATACATTGTGACTAGGTTAAGATCACTTTAATATTTCACAAACCTGTAGGTGACTGACATTCACATGCAAACATGAACACAAAGAATGACATGCACCACAGACTATAGACAATAATCACTGATGACAAAATCAGACACAAAACTGAGTTTCAAAAATGTTTCCACTAGTAGCAGATTGTAGAGGTTGGGGTTGCAGCCTTCTCCTGGACATTTATCAATGGCCACACTGACAGCTTGGTGATATTTTGCCCCAAATCCCCATTATTCAACCCCTAGCAAACCTACAATCTACTGCAGGTGTAAACATCTTTGTCCACTAATGGGAACTGAATGCAGGAAAGGGAGCAAATGGTGAAAGGATGAAGAGGAAAAAGAGGGTGGTAAAAGAAAGCAGTGACATGGGGGTGATACATCTTAGTTCAGTCTGCCAGCTGAAGGTATTCATCGATTCTGTTAAACCACCACTAACTATGGTGATTCCAGCGTCTTTATCATGATTTTTCATTTTTCATAAGATTTATATTTTACTTCTGATTAATTTTTCAAAAGCACCATAAGAGACCACTGCTGACTCATGTCTTATAGGTGCAAACTCCAGCTGACTAGAAAAACTTGAACTAGCATGCCACCAGGGAGGCCTCTAAAGTGGAAGAAAAAAAGTAAGGGAGGGGCTCAAGCTGGAAACCCTGTCCCTGTGGACATTCTGCTGTCCCTGGGACTCTCTGGAGGGTGTCAGGCTGAGGTATGGTGACCACTAAGTCAGCATAATATGCAATTACTTTGTAATTACTTTATGGGTATTTTAAATATTGTACTGGTATTGAAAGCCAATGAGTTCCTTTGTCTCTAAGGTCAAATTATCAATGGTTTGGTAAGTTAAGTAAAAAACTATCTTGCTTCTCCCAGACAATCATTTTAGCACTGTGCTGTGATAGGCTGTACTTTAGTATCCAGAAGATCCAATAAAAATGAGTCAGCTTGGAAGGAGAAACTCTTTGTTGCTGATGTGATTATGCATTTGGACCTAAATGTTGGAACCCATTTCTCGAACGTTTCCCTGTAGATGGTAGCATTGAACTCATCTACACTTTGTGGGAGGAGCAGTTGAGTGACAGTGATCTAAGAATTATAGTGATCTTATCCAGATGAGGCACCCCCAGCGACAAGAATGGGAATGCAAAGGCACAAGAGACGGTAGGCTTGTCTGGAGATGAAATGATGGGGACATCCATTACAGTGCTTTAACAGAGAAAATAATAGAGACAAAGATGTTTAGACCTTTTCGAGCGAATCGTGGGAGAGAGTTATTATCATATATGGACTGAGTGGTGGTTTGGCTAGAGAGGGAGGACACAGAGCCAATCAGGGAGGCGTAGGGGACTGAATTACTGCTCAAAGCTGCAAAAGTAAAGCCAGTTGGAGATGGGAAAAGCATTAGTATAACAGCAGTAGAAGACCATCACAATCAACCAATATTTACTTCTGGCATGCACTGGCATGTGGTCTGGATGTATTACTTTGGAAGCTAATGACAGAGAAATCCAAGCAAATCTACACTGATCCATTACATTCTAATTCAGCATATGCATATATCACAGGCAAAGATATCATGGCATTTAAGAATCATTATTTATGATCTGGCAATTTGCACCAAAGCACTAGGACAAGTAAAAATGTCAATATGGATTGACACAGAAAGGGGAGGAGAGCCTGTAGGAATCTGATGGTTCAGGAGAAGAAATCCTAGGCTAGTATACTGAATAGGAGTCCTACTTCTAGGCCTGCCATCTATGAATGAGAGACAAACCTCTTGTTATCAAGCACCTACATTTCTTTTTGAGTAAAAATAAAAGTGGGGAGCTAGGTAAATTCTGGAGTCACTTCTTTATAACTCATTTCAAAATATTCAGGATTTCTGAGTCAAGAAGGGTCTCATGGAGGTAGTTCGTATGTGAAGGTTTTAAATGTAACTGTATCTTTTCTTTGAGGGGTGAGGAACATTTATAGTCTACAAAATAGAAAATTATGCAGTTGAATTGTCAATTATTTGAATGAAGCTTAACACATTTTTTTAGCTAGCCAAATTACCTTATATCATAATATATGATGTATATATATGCATATCATGTATGTATTCAAAATAAGTAAATGTCAACATAAAAATTATGCTAAAGAATAGATCTGGGATGAAACTCCTCTAACATGAAACTCATTTATTTTCATTATTATTTTTTAAATTAGAGTGTAGTTGATTTACAGTGTTCTGTTAGTTTCTGATATACAACAAAATGATTCAGTTATACACATATATATACTTTTTTCCATTTTTTTCCATTTATTGTTTATTACAATATATTGAATATAGTTCCCTGTGCTATAGAGTAGAAACTTGCATGTTGGGCTTCCCTGGGGGCTCAGTCAGTAAAATAATCTGTCTGCAATGCTTGAGATCCAGGTTCAATCCCTGGGTTGGAAAGAGCCCCTGGAGAAGGGAATGGCTACCCACTCCAGTGTTCTTGCCTGGAGAATTCCATCCACAGAGGAGCTGGATGGGGTGACAAAGAGTGGGGCACGACTGAGAGAGTTTGTATTCGCTGCAGTTCATGGGGTTGCAAAGAGCCGGACACGACTGAGCGAGTGAACTGAACTGAACTGAAACTCTTAATTTACTCCTCACCCCATCCTCTCTTCTTTGGTAACTGTAAGTTTGCTTTTTATATCTGTGAAGCTGTTTCTGTTTTTGTAAATAAATCTATTTGTATATTTTAGATCTGACACATAAGTGATACATTTGGCTTTGTCTGACATCACTTAGTACAATACGATAATCTCTAGGCGTATCCATGTTGCTGCAAATAGTATTTCATTCATTTCTATGGCTGAGTAAGATATTCCAGTGTGTATATGTGTGTGTGTATGTATACACACACACACGCACACACACACACACACACACACACACACACACACACATATCTTCTTTATCCATTAATCTGTTGATGGGCATTTTAGATTGCTTCCGTGTCTGGGCTATTGTAAATAGTGCTGTTATGAACATTGGGGATACACGTGTCTTTTCAAATGAGTTTTCTCTGGATATATCTTCAGCTTTTTCTTAAGGAACCTCCATACCGTTTGCTATAGTGCACTGATTTACTTTCCCACCAAGAGTAGGAGGGGTCCCTTTTCTCCACACACTCTCCAGCATTTATTATTTAACATGAAACTCTTTAGCTCATTTCAGAAAATGATCACCAAGGATCTGTTGCAAAATGCTATTATATAATTCTCCCTAAACTTCTCCATTGTCCAATGTGGAAATAAAGTTTACAGGATATAATCAAGTATGTCAGAATCTGAATGAAACAGGAGATACTAAGAAAATTATGAATTTGACCTCACCAAAGTATTTTTTCACTCTTTTGTTTGGCAACCTGGTCACTGCTCACAGTCTGGGAACCAATGTTTTTTTAGAACAGTGTTTTCACATTAGCATCTTTGAGGTGCTTTAAAATCCCTTCTTTCCAGGTTGCACACTTGACAAATTAACTCAGAATATTTGGGTATGGGAGCCAGACATTGACAGTTTTAGAATTCCCCAATAATACCTTTCAGTCCTTTGGGGATTTTTTTTTTGGGGAGGGTGTAACTTTTTCCATTCAAAAATCATATTAGAGTATATTAGAATGAGATCAGCTTTCTCCTGGTGATACCCTTGAATCTGCTCTAAGTCTCTATTAGGAAGCTTTAGTGCTTTAGCTATTATTAGCAGCAAAGAACTTGAAGTGCAGCTCACAGCTGATGAGGACTTGCTAGGGTCTCGACCTCATCAGTTCAAAGCTACAAATGCACATCATAAGTGCATTTTAAAGGAAGGCACTCATTGCATCAGAGCAGAGTTTTCATTATGGAGTTATGATATCAACCATGCACACTGTCAACGTGAAAAGTGACAGATGTGGTCAATGAAATCTGCCTTAGGTTGGAGGAACAAACAGGATGGCTACTTTTTTTTTTTTTTGATAGTAACTGTGTAATGGCTTCCTTATAAGATGTAAAACTTTAAAAATAATGGTGCCTTAGACATTACTTAGTCCAGCATTTTCATTTTATAAAAGAGTTCTGAAGACTAGGAAAGTTAAGTGATTTCTATATTTTAGCCCATTATTATTTAGCCCATAGTAAGTAACAAAATCATATGTGATTTTGGCATTCTTCTACTGTTTTATTTCTGGAATTGAAGTTATGATCTTCTAAAGTAGGGGGCAAAGTTTCCACTGCTAAAGGGCCCAAGTCAGTTAGGAAAAGAAGTAAAAGTATAAACAGATACTGAATAGTAAACACTCACAAAAAATGTACTCCTCCCCATTTTTGTGCAACTAGGAATCGCCTAGGACTGTTTTTCATTTCTCTACTTTCACTATGAAGTCTCAGGAAAGAGAAATATTTTCTATTAAAAAAAAATACACTTGTGAATGAATGGCAGCTGATGTTCTCTTTCAGTGTCAGGATTATCCTTAGGGCTGCTCTAGACTGTGGAGAGCTTCTAGAAGGCTGGAAAGCTCTAGCAGATATCTTCCAAGTGGTACTACAGAGCCAAGAGGGTGAGGCTTCTCAGGCTTTCAGTAGCAACTGAAAACCCAGACAATTATGTTGCTTTCCTCCATTTTCACTATTGATTAAAAATCTTGTTGAAATCCAGTGGGGGTCAAAGAAAAGACCTTTGGAGGCCACATTTGACTAACAGTGACCTCTGTTTTAGAAGAGTGGAATGTTCCTCTGGTGTGTGAATTAAATCTAAGAATGCTGAAAGTGAGAGGCAGCATATTTGTGTCACTAGGAGAGACACTGAGTATTGTGTGTGGGACTGGGCAATGTGTACTTCCCCCATGGTTCTCCCTCTATCCCCACTCCCCTCCAATTAAGTCCACTAGGAAGGCAAATGAAGCTCAGAGGAGTAGAAGGACTTGATCAAGGCCGTCATTATCAGTAAACGATGGCTATGTGGGGTGTTAATCCCACACCTTACCAGTTCCCATTTACGGAACTTCTCATTATGCCATGCTCTCTCTTAAATCATTGAACATCCCTGGGAGAGTGGTGTCACGTCCATAAATGGGGACTTGTGAAACTGGACTGTTCACGCAGTAACATGGCATCATAAACTATTGTCAGCTTGAGAACTGTGTAAATCACGTATTAGCTTCATTTAGAAGGTATGCTTGTGTTGGTGGTGAGGAACAAGTAAAGGACACTCATACATGCTCCTGTGTGTATACACACTCCTCATACACACATTTGTTATGTCTTACCAAGACATGGTGAGCTTCCATGAAAATATTTCACATGGATACATTTAGTTCATGTTAAAAACTATAGTGCTAATCAGCACATGTTTTCAAAACCCCCCTGAAATATCATGTTTTTGCTTTTCAATTGTTCTATTTTATGAGGCCAGTACTCTAACCAATATTAAGTTTCAAATGAATTTTTTATATAGGGAGAAACGTTTACCAAATACTTGCCTTATTTTTTAAACACTGCATTAAATGCCAGCAGATACTTTAAAACTTCATAACAACTTTGTTAACTGGAGGTTCTGGGGTCACTAACTGGTGGATCATCTTTTAGATGATGTTGCTGTTAATATTCATGTGTGATAATGTAGTGACACTGTCTTTGTGGTTTTCCTTTCTAACATACTGTGATAACGACTGGAGAACAGGTCGTGGCCATGGAACAGGAAATGTTATTTTGTTCATCAAATCAGAATTATACCTACCTGACTTAATAAATCATAGCAACTTAGTTTACAAAATATTTGACAGCGTTTCACATCATTTATGAACTATTTAGCATAACTTCAATAAACATAAATACTCTATGTTTACAATTTGCCTCACAAATGAATGGTGAATTCAAGACAAAAGAGAACATTGATTTGTAAGGTATAATTGCTTCTTAGTACGACAATGACATTTTGACTTAATCCATGACTAGGATCATCATTAAGGGAAAGGTTACTCCAAGAGTGCCTTTTCAGGTAAGCACTAAGTGACATAATTAAAATTCATTTTTATGTAGGATTTCTCAAAATGAAGGATTTGAACAAACCATGTTCCTTTATATCAGAAATTTAGCATTTAGATGCAAAGAACCAATGTTTCTGAAATACAAAAAAGAGTATATTTAGTATTATTCATTTAGGTATATGCCTATGTTTCCTACAGTACAAAATAAAATATAAGGAGATACGTATAAAAATTGATTTTTTTTTAGCACTGATCCAGTTAATACTACTAGTGCATCAGAAGAGATGCCTCAAGAGCTTTCAAAATCACTCAGTTGGCATGGGTGGTTCAGTGGTAGAATTCTCGCCTGCCAAAATCACTCAGTTGCTATGCAGACATCTCTGTTGCTGATATTGCTATTTCTGATACGTTAACATTTTATGAGTTTGTTTTTGTTTTCACAGCCCATCAATCACCTACCGTCCATGTATGCTTTAGGGCAAAACATATTAAGGTCATTCATGGAATGAAAATGAGGTTTTTACATTGTACCATCTGATCAATTTTTAAATCTCTTTTCCTAAAAGGCACAAATACAAAGTCTAGAGTTTTGTGTGGAAAAAAGTTAAAATTGGGAGTAGGGGGAGAGAGGATTCTAAGTAAGGGGTACAGATACTGGAAGAAAGAATTTTTTAGGAAAAAATTAAAAACACTAAACAATTCAGACCAAAGTGGATTGGTCTGAGGGAGAAGTCTGCAGGCACAAAGATAGATGCTGACTAGCATGCCACATGATGGTATTAGTTACATGTTCCTTTACAGTTTTTTAATACTAGAAAGCAAGCTTATTTCTTTAAGATGCTGAACTTCTAAATTTGCTGTGTTGGAAAAAACAGAAATAGGACCCCATACCAGTAATGTTTCGGTTTTCTTAGAAATCACCATCTTTTGACAATATTATATTTTAGTCATTGTGTCCAATTCTAGAGGCCACCTCCCAGATGGGCTACTCAGTAGGTAAGGCTTTTAACTGTATTTCAAAAATATCCATCACTGACAATCTCTATCAAAATGGTAAAGTAAAACGTGCCTGCCCTAGGACTCAGCCATCACACTCCCAGGTGCCCATCATGCAGAAATAACAGCAATGTGAAAAGGTCTGGGCTCAGCACTGCTCAGTATAGTATGTTTTGTAAGAGCAAAATGCAGGAAATGAGTTAGCCTCCAATAATAAGACTGAGATGATATATTTTGTGACATCTGTTGAACAGAATATCATCAATACTATCAGCTGTTAAAGGAGATAAAACTTCATGTATTAAATGTAGTTAAATATTAAAATAGGAAATTTCATGTAAATGCATCTGTATCTATATACCTGCTATATATATTATCATTTAAAGAACTGTATACACAAAAAATTCTAGAAATATATGCATGAAACTCCTTATGGTAGATATTTCTGGAGAGTAAAATTGGGAGTATAGGAAATCATTTACATTTTATTTTAAATATGTCAAAAGAAGAAAAAATGAGATAAAGAGTAATTTCTCTTTTCTAAAAGTATTATTTTTTGCCTTTTACAAAGATCACACACAAAATTTAAATAATACACTGCACAACCATATAGGCATAACCTATAACTATTGTTAAGCTTACTTTCTATTAAAAAAATTTTCCTCAGTAAACATGTGCTACTTTTATAATTAAGAAATATTGATGGGCCGATTATAAAGTAACTTGGAAATTTTTTTTATGACAAAAGCTTTCTTCCCACCAGAAAAGTAGTTCACTTTTGTTTAACATGTAACTCATCTATCAGCCGTCCTAACACATATCCAGTTACCACTATCCACAGAGATAAGGCTTAAATAGGGGTTTCATTAAAAGCATCTTTTATAAGTGAGTATTATCTTCCCTTCTTTCACAGATCTTAAAGATTTATAAAAATTGATGACTGGTTACTAATTCTACAACATTCTTCTACTACATCTCTTCCCTCACTTACTCATTGTGTCCATTTTATTCCATTATCCACTTGAGGTTGTAAGTCTCACCTTAGCTAAATGATCCCTTCAATTGACATACTCCACACCAGTTCTGACTGCCCCCGCAGACCATTAAGTGATGTCACCATTGTAAACCATAGTCTCTTAAGAGATTAGGTAGTTCAGGTTATTGCAATTACAACCTGGCTTCATACTGCCATCTGAAATCCCTAATAGACAGATAAATATATTCGTGGAAAATACCTACAAGCAGAGGTACCTACTCTTAATTTGCAAAGGGCGAATCCTTTGCAATCCCATCTAGATGCTTGAATACGGTGTTTAACAAACAGAAGGACCTGATTATCACCCCAAATTTGGCAAGTATGCTTAAAGCAAAGTTCCTCTCCACATCCCACGACTTCACAGAGATGGTATCATGAAAAGAACAGATTTCTCTGTTTTTACTTTGTGCCCAGCTGAGTGCCTAGAGACAAAATTCTGACCCTTTTTCTTTCAGACCCAGAGACATATGTGTTTGTGGTACTACAATTAGGGAAATAATTCTTTGAAGTACCTAATGCCAAATACTGTATCTATATCAAATTTTGTATGTATGTTTCAATATCTTTTGAATATGAAGCAGAATTTGGGAAAAAGATCTGGCTCTTTACACCCAGACGCTCCAACAAAAATAAGTAGCTCAAAATGTAAATAGATTTTTAATTCACAAGATGATTTTTTTTAAAGGAAAGTAGAAATAGTCAGTGAACTAAGCAATAAGCTTCCTCTACCTTCTGAAAGACCTACTGAATTTCAAATGATAATGTTAGTTTGACATTTTATCATCCACAACAGACTCATCAGAAGTAGAAATCAATTTGCTTTCAAGATCAAATTCTGTGCTAGAGGCTGGTTACATAAATCACAGGTTTCTGATTTCATTGAAAATCATGGATTGCTAAGTCTCTACTTATGTACACCATTAAGTAACATTGTCATACTATATAATACTTGTACATGACTATATACACGAAGGTATGATGTATATAAAAGCACATTTCAGAAACTGAAGGGTGACTGGTTTAAAATCCAAAAATGTAAGTAAAAATTAAAATTGCTTCCTATGCAATACCTAAGAAAAGTGTTTTAGAATAAAAGAATCATTTTATTTGATCATCCAGCAAAGCCCTTGATTATGTACAAATCAGGGAGGATTAGCACAATAAAGCTACTTGGTTAACAATCCCAACTTCCGCTCTTATCCTATCAGCAAGTAATTAAATTCATAGCCACTGGCTAGAATCCACACTGGCTGAAGCAAACTGAAACATTCTCTACGCATTTCACATTAACACGTGAGTCTATTTTCTTTGTTAACTGGTCAGATTTTTAGGACAGCAGGCCACATTCTAGAGCTTGGGAGGCACACACACACTATTTCAACAAACCGAGACTTAACTAGACTGCTTAACTGAGCAGGCGGTGACAGCGAAGCGCTGCCTTGGTGAATACTACTGTAGGGTCTTGGGACAATTTCTCCTGTTTTATTCTATTCCTCTTAAGCTACCTCTCTCCTTTTTACTGTTTGCCCACTTTATTCCACTATCCATTTGAGGTAAGTTTAATAGTAGTTAAATGATATCTTCTGGTGGCTCAAATGGTACAGAATCTGCCTGCAATGCAGGAGACCCAGGTTTGATCGCTGGGTCAGGAAGATCTCTTGGAGAAGGAATGGCTGCCCACTCCAGTATTCTTGCCTGGAGAATTCCATGGACAGAGGAGCCTGGCGGGCTACAGTCCACGGGGCTGTAAAGAGTTGGACACGACTAAGTAACACTAACCATAAGCCTAAGTCCCCATTTTATTTTGTTAAAGCTGTTGTTGATAAAAGCAATTTTACTTCAATTGTACTCCTTCATTCTTTCTAGTGACTTATATGGAACTTAGCATGTTCTGCTCTACAAAGGGATCTAATATTCCCACATACATTGGGGAAATTAGATTCTTATTAGCATTCTTGACTATGGAGATATGTTGGTTGAAGGCACTGGTATTTCCCTTGTGGCCACCAGCACTCTGCTAGTACCCCTGTCTGCATGGTAGCCATTCAGGTGTCACCCTCTTGGTGCTGGGGTGATGAGGGATAGCACTCCCACTGGCTCTATTTTGCTGCTAACCTTGCCTTTATACTAAGCCTCTTAAATAAATGTCCATCAGGAGACATTCAGTTATATGGAAAATTTCTTTTAACTTTCATGCTGACGAAGGTATATCTTTGCTTTTCAAAAAATAAAACTCATTTGAGATAGAATTTTTTTTAAAAAAGAAGCCCACATCTATGGTGATTGGTAGAGCCACATTTAAAATTCCAGGCATTTCTTCTAACCGGATAGTTACTAGTTACTATGGCATATCTACATGTAAAATAACACATATGCTAAATACAGTAAACTGTGGCCTTTCAATTCCAAGCAGTTCACTGAAAATGTGTAGTTTAGTAAATCTGTGGTATACCATATGTGTAGAATATCCATTTGACACAGAAAACTTTCAAACAGTTTGGGATACAATACTACCATCAAATTGTCATCAAATGGACTTCCCAGCTCTCTAATTTTTTTTCATTTTCATTAGGTACTGAGACAATGCTACTCAGGTGTATAGTTTAGCTCTCTCTGCCATTCATCATTTTGGCATAAATAAGATTTAGGTGAAAAAAGGCAAAATGGAGTTAGCCTTGCATTAACAATGCTGAACAGAACACACCTCAGCAGGAATAATATTTTTCATCTGTTGAAGCACTCAAAAGTTCTTTAAGAAACAAGCATATATTTCTTATCCTCAATCACTCTGAGCATCTCCTCAGCAAGAAACCTAAACTGGTTAGTGAAATTTTAGTAAAGGAAACACACATTTTTTCCCTTGGTTTTCTCTCCATTCCCCCCTTTCTTTCAGAATAACACAGACACAAATTAATAGGGAAATAGATTTTTTTTAATGTATTATTTCTCAATGAGACAAATGAGGTAACATTCCATCTATCCACTCATTCACTTTATAAGGTAAGAAACTGGATTCTTTCCAGATAGGTGTCACTGAAAATAATCAACTGTGCTAATAATAAGCTCATAAAAATGGCAAATATTTTTAAGACTTTAGGTTTTCCAAAATTTGAAGGAAAATTATTTTTTCCTTTTTCTACCCCGCCTCAGATTTTCACAAAGAATATAATTTCCTTTCAAGAGATATGCTGAGTCTCAGTAATCATAAACAAGGAAGCTAAACAACTGTTTGAAATAAAGTGATAGTCACCTCTCATGGTGATGTCACGGGGGCTATAAAACTTTCAGGAAACATGGTTCTGGACAAGATGAGTCGTGCTTCTTACCTGGTGTTTGGAAATTAAGGCGCCTCAGTTCTACTGGGTCTGTTGGATGGTGTGAAGGGACCTCCTTACTGTTTGGTATGCTGCTCTTTCTAGAGTCAGATTCTGCCCTCTTCCTATAGGGAGAGAATAAAAATTTAACAATAAAACAACCAAGAAAACTGAAACCGATTTTAAAAAAGCAACCGATTATGCAAGAGTTGCCCCCCTACCCTCCCCCCCACACCCCTTGCCGTCCCCATTTGCAGTTTGAAAACTTTCTGACCTTTCTGATTTTGTTAAGCTAACTTTTCTCTCCTGGCCTACAGTATTTCCTCATGTCTGAAAATTTTAAGTGGATGATCTCTAAGTTCTCCTTTAGCTCTAGAATTAAATAATTCAGAGACTCTGCCTTTATAAGGAGCTGCTGGTGAGACAGGTTTGGAAACTTGTTCAGTTTTCTTCTTGTCCAGTAGTTCTCTTTGGGAGGAAAAGGATAGGGTAACCCTAATAACCAATACTATGATTGTAGTTACCATGGGAATAAACTCAGAAACGACTTGGCCTCAAGCTAAACACCTAATTCTGCCCCCTCCTCCTCCTTTTTCCTACAGGATTCATGACCGGTGACTACAAAGTAGACCTGCATTGGATTTTCCCATAGCCAGATAAATATAGTAAGTGTATTTCTAAGAGTTCAAGTTACCCTAATACTTGGAAGGAGAATCAGGACCACACCAAACCAACATCCTTTTTCTCTTTTAAATTCCAAGGAAAAAGCCATGTTGCCTGTTTATGGCGTCAAGGTAAGTATCTTTGCTTAAGGTGTCATGATGTAATTTTTAAAAATGTCTATGCAACAAATGTCAGGTTTTTCATATGATTGCTTTATCCATGTTTTTTCCAGACAAATAATCACAGAGTGGTGCCTAAATATTTTCTTTAAGGTTGAATTAGATTAAAAACTCACTTAACTAAGGGAGAACTTTTCAAACAGTGGTTTCTTCCCAATACAGATTCCAGCAATCTCCAGGCTGGAGTCGTAATCAGAGCATCTCATCCTGCTCAGAGCAAAGACCTTCATATTTGGGAGGAGGGTGCAGCAGTGGGTAGGAACTCTCTCTGTCCCTTTTTGATATGACTGTGGTACAGCTCATTAGTGTTGCTGTGGTAATGGGCTCTCATTCAGTCCCACCCAGGTCATTCCATGGTTAGCTAGAGGGCTCCTGTTAAATAGCCTTTCTTCCCATCTCTGCTCATCTGTATAGAATGAAGCCAACCAGAGGATGAAGGGAAGACTGATGCGAAGGGAAAGTATACTTGATTTGCTCAAGTGCAATGCCTCTGGCAAAACGTTCTCAGGGTGATGAATTTTGGGGGAGGGGCCAGTCCTGTTAGACACGTTGTTCTCTCAGAACCTTGGATTAACCTGTCTCAGGATTTACTGTTTCTACCTAAAATTCTCAAGTATAGCCTTAGGACACAGCAAACTGCCAAACATACTACCAGTCAGGGGAAAGCAGTGAATTGGAGGCCTGCCAGAGGAACTGGCAGCTCCAGTTATATGGAGTGGAAAATGAGAAGGAAAGAAAAGGAAGAGATGGAAAGCTGGTGAGAGAGATGAGAATGAAGAGAAAAGGGGGCTAAGAAGACAGTGTGAAGGAAGGAGAGGACAACCACTAGCGGAGTAGAAAATGAGACTGTGTTTACGCCGTGGGCATTAGCCTCACGACACAGAGACACGCTTTACTATCGAAGGTCAATTGCTTAACCAAACACCACCAAGTTTGGCCAGTCAGTCTCAAGTATAACACACATACGGTTGGTCTTTTCCAAGTAATCCCTGTAGCCCTTCTCAGGTTTTGGACTTTGCACGGTCTGGCACATTTTTTTTTCCCCCCACTTATGTGCCAGATCCAATGCCTAAAATCTGGATTTGTATCCCTTTTCAGAATGGCTCTACAGTCTTTCTTACAGTATTATGGAAGCCATATGAAGAAATATCTGGGCAAGGTATTGGGGGACATCCTCCTTATCTTCTGTTGCACTGAGGACAGATTGAGTGGTGGTGAGACAGAGGGAGAAAAAAGAACACTCTGTAAAGACATTTAGTCAATTTGTTTGGTAACAGGAAAGCTAAAATCCTATCTGGTTGCCCAGTGAGTCTTGGAAAACCCAGATCATGAGACTAAAATGACAAGTCACTCTTGTAATAAGTGGGAGGGGTGTCCTGACATTTAATAACTAACTTGTCCCTCAATCTGTCAAAATAAAATAATCTCTAAGAAACCAGTTTCCAAAACTCCTAGCCAGCTAGGAAAATCAGCTGTTTAAATTTCATTCTGCTTCATTTAGTAGTGATGATCACCACACAGGTAATTCTGACTGCCCACACTTTACCACATGGTTTCTAAACAGAAATGTGTTAAAATGTGAGTTTTCTAACAGAAAGAATTTCTAAGGAAGATTTGCAGGATGAAGAGTTTGATCATCATCAGAAACAATGATCGTTTTTAAAAATGAGAGCTACTAAGTATCAAATTGCATATAGTGGTCTAAATCAAGCCCAGTATGAACATAAGAGTGACATTTTTTTCTTTCTGCTAAGTTTTCGGAGAGCTCATTATTCTCAACTAGAAAAAAATAACAAATAGTGACTAAAAACAGATTCTGAATATTGCCTTGCTATTTTTTCTATCAGAATTATAAATTCCTAGGGTAAGTTTATTTCTCACAGTGAGAAGTATCTAACATGGTCAGGTGTTATCTGCGTGAAAAGAAAATAGAAAAGCACATGACATTTCAGATATGGCAGAAAATGCTAATTGTATAAAAATATGTGTTTATTTGGGCTGTGAATAATGTACAACAAAACCGCTGCTCCATGGTCTCCGTGGGGTTTTATTTTCATCTAGTCTCACCTGATCTACATGTAAAGTGTGGAGCAAAAACGCAGGGACATTGTGTGGAAGATCATGTCTATTGTATTTGGAACAAAAATATTCAGACATATACACAACAGGCTTTTGGAAGAAATGTATTTATTTACTATTAATAGAGATTTCAAAGAAATCAGTTCACAATGATTCTGATGTCATCAAGAACAGAAGCCCAGCTTTGCCACTACCAGTCTGTATCTCCTCGGTTAAGTCAACTACAAACCTAACGTACTTAATTTCTTCACTTATAAAACAGGGGAGGAGGGTTAGATGTTAAGTTTTGGTCCAACTCTCTTGACAGAACAGAAATTGTGAAATGTGGACAGTTTTATAGTGAGAGGTAGATCTCTGAGCATATTAAATGGATTCAAAGTGTTTGTTTTGATTTTTGCCTTAAAAAAACTATTTTGCATGTGTTTTCCTGCTGGATTAATGACAAGCATAGCTTCTCTGAGGTACTCAAAGTCTGCTGTCAGTGAAAGTGTAACACAGCTTGTTGAGCAGCGTTACGTGGTTTTAAGGAAAATAATGTAGCGGTGATTCTCTGGTATGCATCAGAGTCACCCAAGAGGGCTTGTTAAACTACAGGCTGCTGGACCAACTCCCCAGAGTTTCTGAGGTCAGAAACTGGTCTGAGTTCAGTGGGATCAACAATGAGTGTTTCTATCAGGTTCCTAGGTGATGCTGATGCTCTTGCTACTTGTATTCCAGTGGTTCTCTATGGAGACAACACTGGAAGGGGAGGCAGGTTAGATGGGCATTGAGATCCTTCGCTTCATTTTAATCAGGAGTTCATATATAGGTGTGTGTGTGTGTGTTAGAAAGTTGAAAGGTTAGCTTGGACTGATCAGTAAATAAGCAAGCAAAGTAGGAATAATTATTATTGCTATTATTCTTCAAGGCTGGAGGACAGGGAAAATAATTTGGAATATAAATTTTTACTAAAGTACCGCCATCAATATTAGCAGAGTATAAAAATGTTAGTATTCCTGTACAAAGGGTCTTGAGATCATACTTTCAGTAAAAACAAACAAAACAAAACGAAAATGATTCACATTAACACATACAAATGCTCATTTAACCTTGACTACAAACAAAACTCAGAGACAGGTCTTACTACCTTCCAAATCTACCTTTAAATAATCTAGTTTATCATCATATATAGATAAAACTACTTCTTCCTGAATCATTTTAATATCAAAATTACTTTTTATATCTAGGCTTTGTCCATGTTCCCTTTGCCAGTTTCATTTTTATATCCAGCCTCCACCATTACCCCCTTAATACCTCCAAAGTCTACCTTTTTTTTTTTTTTTTTGTACTAAGCATTAAAGGGGTTTGTTCTCTATTCCTCACCTGTCAGGTTTACTGCTCCATTTTAATGCAGCAAAAAAGAAAAAGAGAGGCTAAATGTTAGTTGGCCAATGGTAACAAGAGTAACCATGACAACCAAGATTTAACAGCTCATAATTCGGGACATACACTGACACACATTAGAAAATGATAGCATATCAAAATATTTCAAGGCCTCGAAACGTGAAGCAAATGCAGGACATGCAAGTACATGGCTAAGCAAAGCATCTCTGTGTGTATTAATGTCAGGTCCACTTTTATTCATCAACCTACAAAACGCTGCCACAAGTAATTATATTCTAGGAAGAGTTTGATGGTGGAGATATTATTTGATTTTTAAAAAACATGCCATGAGACAACAACTAATGTATTTAATGGGAAAATAGTATTATCCCATATAAGAAATTTAATTCATTAAAAACAGTCTTCTGGTAAGAGGTACATCATTTCTTTAAAATACCTGCAAATTGCACGGACCTGCAGAAAAATTTGCACAATTGTATAATATACCACAAGGTAATGAAGTGGCAGAGATGAGTTCTTCAAACACATTTTGGCAAGTAAGGTGATTATAAATCTTTTTTTTTTTTTTCCAGTAAAAGCTTAAATACATTTTCAGTTTTGGAAAATACTCATCATTATATCTACAGAGCATAACCGATATATATAGCTGTGCTAATCCAGAAAAGCAATTTATTACCAGCCACTGACATGACCCATATTTTCCTAGTCACAGTGGCACTACTGTATGTGAATACTTCCAGCTCACTCTCATTGGCACTTCACCTGTGATAATGTAGAGTGTTTAACCATGTTCTTTATGTAGAAAGTATAACCTTCACCTAAAAAAGAATTCCTCTAAATAGTCTTCATGTTGTGGCAAATTGCAAAATATTTTGTGAATTCTCANTTTTTTTTTTTTTCCAGTAAAAGCTTAAATACATTTTCAGTTTTGGAAAATACTCATCATTATATCTACAGAGCATAACCGATATATATAGCTGTGCTAATCCAGAAAAGCAATTTATTACCAGCCACTGACATGACCCATATTTTCCTAGTCACAGTGGCACTACTGTATGTGAATACTTCCAGCTCACTCTCATTGGCACTTCACCTGTGATAATGTAGAGTGTTTAACCATGTTCTTTATGTAGAAAGTATAACCTTCACCTAAAAAAGAATTCCTCTAAATAGTCTTCATGTTGTGGCAAATTGCAAAATATTTTGTGAATTCTCAATTGCAAGAGGTTCCAGGTTCTCAAAGGTTCCAGGTCTACCTCACTGCCCACGAACTATACACCCATATTGCCACAATATCTTCCCTTAAGGTAATCCAGTCCATAACTTTTGAAAAGTACGAAGTCCACATTTAAACTGTACAAACACATAGACATACAAAGTGAATAATGAAATGATATCAGACACACAGGTTCTTTTGATTCTTAAAGTGATTTAGTTATGCCAAGTTTTTAAAAATCCTACAAGTGTTCCTAACTTGGCTTATTTTTAATCAGTGAGGTCATCAGTAAATCCATTGTAAGAAAACCTATTTCTCTGACAGTGAAATACTTCGTGAACTGCCAGTTTTGTATATGGAAAGGCTGTTGAATACTAGGATGAACCAGTGCATACTCTCCACTTCATTCCTCTGCCACAGAAATATTAGCCTTACTGTACATGGGTACATATTTTGTACAAATATCTATAAGTTTAAAATCTTTTGGAATTTAAATTGCAGCCTAAGGATTCCATTACAGCTCTTGCCAGTCACAATGAAGGTGGTAATGAGAGATGGAATAAATAAGAGGGAAGTTTATCTATCACTATTTGACTCTTATAAATTTGATTATTCAGTAGCCCTCTGCACCATGCACTTGCCTTGGCACAAGGAAGTACCACAAGCAATAAGACGGAGTCCCTGACCTACAGTTTAGTGGGCGCAGAAAGCCAAGGAAATGGGCAATGGCAGTCATGCAGTAGGTTCTATGATAAAGATAAGCAGAAAATGCTTTAGAAGCATAGAGAAGGGGATCCTAAGGCAGCCTTAACTGCTAAAGGAGGACATGAGGTGGACACTCAGAAAGGCTTTCATTTAGTAAGTGGGTCTAAAGGGTGAGTGAAAGTTTGCTGGGTCAAGACAAGTGCCTGTGCAATGAGTAGAAAGGCTTTCGGAAAGACCTCCTCAAAGGCAAGAAGGCATAGCCCAGTGTAGATGCCTATTTCTTCACAGCATCTCAAAATATTCTGGACTCTATTTTTTCCTTGATGATACCATGGAAATACATGTAGGGCTGAGTCAAAAAGAAGATTAAAGAGGTAGAGTCCACAGGGAGCCACTGCTGAATCTGGGAAAAGGAGAAATAGGAAAGGTCTATGCCTTAGTCACATCTTCCCCATGGTCTTCACACATGAACATGCAGAGGTGGGGATGGGAATGATTTACTCTCTGCAGTGTCCACTCACAGCAGACTATTACTATTCAGCAATGATAATTTGGCCTAGACCATGCCTTAGTGCGTTCTAACATCCTAATCCATTTTTCCCTTTCATAGTATATAACAAATACTTATCCACCTTGAAACGCTTTTCATAGATTTACATTTTAAGAATATTTTATATAGAAAAAATTCCTGAACAGTTTTAGAACTAATGATTGAAAAGTCTAACAGATGTAGCAGATGTGCAGGGTAGAGGAACCTCAAAGAACATTCAATTACTTTATGAATTCTTTTTTCTTTGTAGGGGAAGATAGATGAAGGGTAACATGGAGTCATTTAGAAAACATACACATGCGCTGAAGGTAAAAATAATACAATGTTAATTCTATTACTTGACTTTTTTAGGTTCTCATATTTAAAAAAGGTCAGTTACCTAGTCTGTGTACTTGTTTTAGAAGTGAAGAAACCAGGGCCTGGAGTGTTAGCATGACTTTCTATCCCCTACAGCCAGCTAGTTACAAAGCTGGGACTTGAACTCAGGTTTCCTGCTTCCTAATTTACTTTTTTTCT
Organism: Neotragus moschatus; assembly: GCA_006410615.1. Classification (NCBI taxonomy): domain Eukaryota; kingdom Metazoa; phylum Chordata; class Mammalia; order Artiodactyla; family Bovidae; genus Neotragus; species Neotragus moschatus. Next base: position 176,680 of record SJYA01001169.1, on the reverse strand, counting down.
AAACCTTGCTACATCTTCTCTATGAAGTTTAAAGTGTTACATCACTGCACATGTATCACAGATACAGTCTAGAATTAAAAAAAATCTTAGTGCAGGAAAATTAACAAAACCTACCAAACATTTCATTAATACTATTCTGATGGCCCTTTAAGACCCTTACAAAGCCTCAGTGATATGTCTTGTTATTGACTATCAATGTATTATGGGTTTTAGCACATTTGAAACAAAGTCAAATGAACAGAACACAAAATGAAAATAACTGCTATTCCATATTACTATAATTAATAGAAATAAATCTCCTCAACCAACTCAGATTCATTTTTTTAATGGACAAAACACCCATAGCTATAGACCTATTCCTAACAAAGGTAGTCTTGTAAACAGGTGTATATTACCAACAGGATTATCAAGATACTATGAGTCAGAAGTATTACATACTCATTCCCTAATTAAAGTATTATTTGCATACAGAAAGTAAAATACTTTAATAATAGTAATGATGATAATCAATTCTGAGAGATTACCAATGACCTGTATATAAACTGAAAAGCACCTAAAACGAGAGGTATAGTGTTTGTTATATAATTTTCTTTGCTCAGATTCCAAGCTATTAGAGACACTATTCATGCCTGCAGAAGATTTCCTCTTGAACTGTTTCAGGATAATCAGGAAGGACATTGTTGGGTCTACTTGAGTTTCAAGTCAGGAATGTTCTTTACTGCTGAAGCAAGCATTTCTATTTCAGAAATCCTTCATGGGCTTTCAGATGGTTAGCTAAATATACTTAGCATTTGAGGATGTGTGCATTTCCCAACAATTGCTTTAGACAATGCTCACATATGCATACACTAAAATGCAACTTACACAGCCATAGTATCTTTAAATATGATGCCTTTTTTGTAGGATTAGGAAAAATTAAAATAACTAAGTTGTTATTTTTCAAGCACATGTGGATAAAGAAAACTTAATTACCAAGGTTAGAATCTTATTTCTCCATATTTACGTAACTAGTTTACAAGGCCATGCACATGTCTATTAAGTGGCATGACTTAATGATAGCCAAATAGATCCTAATGAAATGCAACTTAAAAAGGTAAGCATCTTGTTCATTCTGAGTAATAACAAATGTCATGTGATGTGATCTAGAAACGCAGTTTTCAACAAGCAATTTTCTGTTCTGACCCCCACAGCAGGTTGTCAACATATAGTTGTTTTCTGTAAAACATGTGTTTTTTACTTTTTTCTTATTGTATTCTCTTCTGATAATACGTGCAGTACATAAGAAGCAAAGGGTACTAGCTCTTGCCCCCCCTGGACTCACATAGGATCTGTCACTGTTCTGGGGCATGTGGGAACCTTGAGCTTTCAGGCCTTAGCTCTCACACAAGACACAAGTGATCAAATACAACAGGCTCCTTACCATACACACTGATAGGATACAGACTGGAAGGCGGAGACTGAAACCGTCCACTAAGATATTCTGGCCTTCAATCATTTGTTTTTTCAGCCATTGTAGGGGGTGGACAACTGAGCAATGGCAATGATTAGGAAAAATAGTGATTTTTTTCCCCCCATTCTTTGTAATTCTGAAAGAGGATAGGTAATTTAATGCACTAGGATTATAAATTTCTTCAACTTCACTTGCGTTTTTTCCCTCAGCCCTGGAATGGAATTGGAAAACAGCCTCGGAAGAGACTTATTCAAAGGAGCAGTGTCTTCAAAAGTACTGTTCTGAATCAAGAGAAGAGCCGGAAAAGAAAAAAAAAAAAAAAGATATATTCAGAGAACAAAGGAATGCAGGTAGGAATAACTAATGTAAACCAATGAAAGGAGTTACAGGAATAGGAAAAAGAAATAATGATAAGATTGTCAGATTAAACATGTAAGCAAGAGTCAAAATGGAGACATTCTCATCTAATTTTGAAGGTCAATGTTATGGTGATGAATGGTGGTTTAGTCGCTAAATTGTGTCCAACTCTTGCGACCCCATGGACTATATATAGCCCACCAGACTCCTGTGTCTGTAGGCATTCTCCAGGCAAGAATACTGGAGTGGGTTGCCGTTTCCTTCTCCAGGGGATCTTCCTGATCCAGGAATCGAACTAAAAATTATCTTGCAGAAGAAGGAAGAGAGTACCTTCACAGTAGCATTCTAAAAGATGACACACTACAAAGGAAAACAAGAACATAGACTGAAGTGCGTGAAAATCAAATCTGGATTGGAAGGAGAATTGATATAAAGGAAGGTAATTCAGTCATTTTGAATACCGTATTTTTTTTAGTTCAGGAAGAAGTTAGAGGAAAAATAATTACTGTGTTTTCTATCCAACTAAGCAGTGACCTAGGGGACAGAATCTTACATGTAATGGAGACAGACAGATATAGGATTGACAAAACAGTACATTAGAAAATATGGGTTAGTGTGGATTACTTGCACCCTACCTGTGGTCAAAGACACTAAGAAGGAAAATGATGCCTTGGATTTCCTCTTGGACACGGATGAGAATTCAATATTGAAGGTGCGGAATAAGTGTTAGAAAAGAAATGGGAAAGGGAAAAAGTTCATCTTCTTCCTCTNCAAAACAGTACATTAGAAAATATGGGTTAGTGTGGATTACTTGCACCCTACCTGTGGTCAAAGACACTAAGAAGGAAAATGATGCCTTGGATTTCCTCTTGGACACGGATGAGAATTCAATATTGAAGGTGCGGAATAAGTGTTAGAAAAGAAATGGGAAAGGGAAAAAGTTCATCTTCTTCCTCTCTTTCCTTTCTTTGATCTTCAATGTTTAGCTACTTTTGCTAAATTTTGAGAAATAGCTACAGAAAAAAATCTCAGTACTTGGGCAAGTTTAATAGTGTTTCAAAATCCATGCTGACGTGGAGCAATTAATGATCTAATTTGCTTCGGATTATCTGCTTGCAAATGTAACAACGTCTCAACTGTCATGCAAAGAACTCATACTGTGTAAGTACCTCAGAAGATGGAGATTGGATCCATGCCTGCTGGGCAGCAGAGTCTATATACCACACACTGAATGAGCTCAGTCTTTATATTTTGTTCTAACACTAATGGATACATTTCTCCCCCCAGTGATTACTGGAAATATTTTTACCAAGATCAACCACATAATGACCATGGAAGGATGATAAAGTCTTTAAAAGCAAGGCAGCTCCCAAGACTGCAACAGAGGTGTGGGGCAAACCTACCTTTTATAGAGAAGAATAGCTATGACAATGCAGATGATAAAGNCCTTTTCCTATTTGGAACCAGTCTGGTGATCCATGTCCAGTTCTAACTGTTGCTTTCTGACCTGCATATAGCGGCAGGTCATGTGGTCTGGTATTCCCATCTCTTTCAGAATTTTCCACAGTTTACTGTGATCCACACAGTCAAAGGTTTTGGCATAGTCAAGAAAGCAGAAATAGATGTTTATCTGGAACTCTCTTGCTTTAACATATTCCATAAAAATAGACGTCTTGCTACTAGCACCAAAATGCTCTATTTTCTTTTTGCTATCTCCAGTTTCATAACGTTTAGCTCCTGAAATTCAACTCATCTTCAACACCTCATTTAAATTTTGCCTCCGTTGAGCTCTCTCTCTCTAACTCAAAATAATCAGTCATTTCACAAAATGCAAGTAAAATAATGTTAACAAATTGAGGTAGTCCTATTTGTTTTTTAATGGTAGTGGTCAACCTCTCTACATTGTGTTTTGATCTGTGTATGTGCCTTATTTTCTTTAATGAAACTATAAACTCCTTGAAGGTACAGATTTATGTAAAATTTATGTTTGTATGCTTAAAGCAGCCAGTACAGAACTTTGCCTTTAGTGGGCTCCCAGAAAATCTTTGTTGGATAAAATGCTCATTTTTGTCAAATGACTGACATTATGAAAACATGAGACAGTATACTTATTCTTCCATAATCAGTAAATATACTTATTTTCAGTCTGCATTTTTTTAAAAAGTAGGGCATATTTTCTGAATTTAAGTAGGACGAGCTCAGCAGGCATTCTGGAGAATACATGCCCACTAAATGCATATATGCTAGTCTCCTTTCCCATTTTCCTTACTATGTCCAAGAAAAAGATTGACTTGACATTCAGATTTTCTACTGGCATCAAAAGATTAAAAACTCAATATAGTCCAAAGCTTCTTAGAAGTAGATAAAAAAGGAAAGATATGTACAGTATAAGGATTTACACAAAGGACTTGGAAAATACATTCTATATCCAAGAAACATGATTCTTTATATAATTGTTTTGCTTTAAATTTTCCCTTATTTTTTAGGTCACATTCAAACTATTTGGGAGACAGAAGTAAGCAAAACTCTGTGATGTGAAATTCTCTACCAAGAGCCTTTGAGATAATAATCTTGGTTAGTCAAAACAGAAATCTAACCAGAGATTTTCCCCAAAGTACATCAATTTCCAACCCAAATCAGGAAACAAAAGAGACATGTGAAAATGAAAAGAAAAATGTAAAATTATACCAACCTTATGAAAAGCAGAATTTGTTCAGTATGTGGGGGTAATGGAAAAGGTTAAATGTTAGTCATTCTAAACCAGTCCTTTGATACTCTTAATGAGGCAGTTAACTGGGGGAGAGCTCACGTCACTGGTGGGAAGGTAGACATTTTCTGTATGCAAATTACCATCCCATCCTTTCATCACTTATGAAAATCTGGAATTTACAAAATACTGTATCCCTACAAGAGCATTATATTAGTTGAATGCAAGTCTCTTCTAATAAATGCTGACATGAACACATAGAAAATAAAGGAAATACTGTTAGTTTTGAAAGTGATGTTGAAAAAGATGATGAAGAAAGGGGCAATTTAGACAATTTATATTTGGAAAGAAATGCTAATTATATAATTTATTCATATGGTGATACTTTCCAACACTAGTAGAAACATTTGGAAGACATTAGAAACCAGAGTCTCTGACAGTGCATGATCGGATGAACTTCCTTTTTGTTGGAGTCTCTGATCTACCTCAATGCTCTAAAAATGCTTTAGGAAATGTCCTAGAGCTATTTAAATTTCTTTAAATATCTAAAAATAATTTTTTAAAAAAGAATATGATTCCAGCAGCCCATGCTCTGACTTAAGACCTTCAACTAGAAAGAGAAAGCATATCTGTACATTAAAATTCCAGGAAGCCTGTCACTTTGTTTTCAAATGACACCCTGTGCACAAAGGTAAACCAGGCAGAAAGGCTAACTTCGTGTTTTGATTTTCCACGCAGGAATTCCTTCAGTCATTTGAAGAGAAGCCCCACTGTATATGCTAACACCTGATGTGGAGAAATCTTTGATGTATCTTAGACTTCCTATAGAGGGGAAGGGCCTGGCTCTACCTAGTTGCCATAGCTGTCAGTTTTAGGCCCCCAAAGAAGATACAGTTTACAGCCACTTCAAAATCTACCTCTCTCGAATCTACATTCTCCCCTCTCTCTCTGTCTTTTTAACATTCAAAGCAACTGAAGCACAAAGCAACGTAAGCGCAAGATGAATTACATAAAAGAAGACAACTCATTATTTAGAGTACCTTAGGAATCCTCTGTTTTATTGAATTATTTTCTAACTTCCTTGGCTTTTCACTGATAAAGTCACTGGTAAATTGCTATACTTTAAGATACAGGCTATGCTTGCCTTTTCCTAGAAAGAACTTCCCTTGAATCTGGGCAGAAAGCACTATGGGCTCACTGGCAGTTCTAGGAGAATAAAATACATCTGATCACCATTCCCCTCTTAGTCGATCTTTTCAAATACTTGGAAATATACTATATTTAATCTCAGAGTTTGTTAGTTCCTATTGTAATCACACAGGCTAAGGTCTATTAGGTATTTTACAACAATATACCTAGTATTAAACACACACACACACACACACACATATACATATATATACATATTTGAGACAGTCAGTTTAAGAGGATGAGCAATGAGAAGAGAGATGAGCAATGATAGCTGTCCCCTTTCTATCCAGATATGTGTCACACTAAGATTCTTATAAAAGGCATCCAGATTGAAAAGGAAGAAGTAAAACTGTCACTATATGCAGATGATATTATAGTATATATAGAAAACTCTCATGTCCCCATCAAAAATATTATTAGAACTAGTAAATGAATTCAATACATTTGCAGGATACAAAATTAATATACAGAAATTTGTTGCTCTTCTATATACAAATAATGAACTATCAGAGAGAGCAAGAAAACCATCCTGTTTAAAACTGCTTCAAAAAGAATATAAAACCTAGGAATAAACTTAACCAAAGAGGTGAAAGACCTACACTCTGAAGACCTATACTATAAAACACTGATGAAAGAATTTGAAAATTATCAAAAGAATTGGGACGATGTCACCTGTCCTTGGATTGGAAGAACTAATATAAAACTTCCAAACTACCAAAGGTAATCCACAGACTTAATGCAAACCCTATCAAGTTACCCATGACATTTTTCACAGATCCAAAACCAAATAACCCTAAAATTTCTATGAAATGACAAAAGATTCTGAAAAGCCAAAATGAAACTGAGAAAAAAAAGAACAAAGCTAGATGAATCTTGCTCCCTGACTTCAGACTACATTATAAAGCTGTACTAATCAAAATCGCATGGTACTGGCACAAAAACAGACTAATAGATCAATGGAAAAGAAAACAACTCAAGAAATAAGTCCATGCACCTATGGTAAACTATTTTACCACAGAGGTGAGAATATATAATAGAGAAAAGATAGTCTTTTCAATAAGTAATGCTGGAAAAGCCGGTGCTGCTGCTGCCGCTAAGTCGCTTCAGTTGTGTCCAACTCTGTGCAGCCCTATAGACGGCAGCTCACCAGGCTCCCCTGTCCCTGGGATTCTCCAGGCAAGAACACTGGAGTGGGTAGCCATTTCCTCCTCCAATGCATGAAACTGAAAAGTGAAAGTGAAGTCGCTCAGTCATGTCCGACTCTTCACGACCCCATGGACTGCAGCCTACCAGGCTCCTCCATCCATAGGATTTTCCAAGAAAGCTAGACAACTACATATAAAAGAATGAGATTAGAACACTCCCTCACTTATTCCCTCCCTTATTATATCCAAAATGGATTAAGGACCTAAATGTAAGACCTGAAACCAGAAAACTCCTAGAAGAGAATATAGGCAGGAAATACACAAATCATATCTTTTTTTTTATCTCTTAAGGCAAAAGAAATAAAAAGGAAAAAAAGGACCTAATTAAACTTTGCACAGCAAAGAAATCCATCAACAAAACAAGATAACCTACTGAAAGAGAGAAAAATATTTGCAAATGACAAGACTGCTAACTACTTAGTATCCAAAATATAGGGCTTCCCTGGTAAAGAACTTGCCTGCAATGTTGGAGACCTGAGTTTGATCCCTGGGTAGGGAAGATTCCCTGGAGAAGAGAACGGCAACCCACTCCAGTATTTTTGCCTGGAGAAATCCATGCACAGAGCAGCCTGGCAGGCTACAGTCTATGGGATTGCAAAAAGCTGGACAGGACTGAACGACTTTTACCTCATCTCACCTTATCCAAAATATAAACAGCTCATACAACTCAATATTTTTTAAAAAAGAAAGATAATCCAGTTAAAAATGAGCAAAATACCTGAATAGACATGGTTTTGAAAGGAGACATACAGACAACAGTCACATGAAGGGATGCTCAACGTCTCTAATCATTACAGGTGAATGAGTAAAGAAAATATGATATATATATATATATATATATATATATATATATATAGACACAATGGAATATTACTCAGTCATAAAAAATTATGCCATTTTAAACAACATAGATGACCCTAGGAAGAATCATGCTCAGTGAAATAAGTCAGAAAGAAGACAAATACTGTATGATATCATTTACATGTAGAATCTAAAATAGTAAAACAAGGTAATGAATACCAAACAGAAACAGACTCACAGATATAAAGAACAAACTAGGGGTTACCAGTGGAGAGTGAGAAGGGACTTGGGGCAAGACGGGAGTCTTAGATTAAGAGATACAAAAGCCAGAAGAGGAAAAAAACAAGAAACAAACGGCACCATGCACTATTGATCTGAACTTCATAAACCAGAAAGCCACCTAAATGTCCTGTGATTAGAGACACAGCCTTATCTGTAATGAAATCACAAGCAGATTACTCAGCAACAGTCAAAGAGTAGACAGCCTGTTACTACATTTAAGTTAAATCTCATGAGAAACAGTTAGGATGCATGCAACTCCATATCCCCACATTCTGGTGAAACACGTATTTAAGAATACCATAGAAAATAAGATGGATGGCATCACATTTCACTTACAGACTCTGCATGTTCCATCACTGCTAACACAAAGAAGACATACTCCTGACCACTTTGGAGCTGCTTGTTTGTAAATCCACCATAATGCTTGTCATCCCCCAGGGTGAACTCGGTGGGAAGGACGTCAAAATGAGCGGCAATATATGGCTTTAATTCAACTTCTCTTCCATGACGGAGGCTTCTGCGTTTCCTAGATATCTCTTTAAGCAACTTAAAGAAAAAAAGTGGGAAACAGAGAAAGAAATGTAAACAACAATAGCCCAACTTAATGACAGTTTTAATAAGGGAAATTAATTCAGGGCTGGGAACAACCCAAATACAATGTGTCCACTTCTCATGCGTGTCAGCATTACTAAATCTCAGTCTGTCTTCCAAATGCCTGTCTTGCTGGTAAGGTAAGACACTGTATTGCGGTTGCAAGACTCAGGCCATAAACACAGCGCAATTAGATCCTTTACTAGTAACTCAATCATTGTCCACTCTAATGAAATCCTTTCAAGGGACAAGAAAGCATTACAACTTCTATGGAAAAAAAGTCAGTTTGATTCACAAAAGCCTGTCATGCAGGCTTTATCACTGTGATTTATTAAACAAGTACTAACCTCAGATAAAGTCAAAGACCAGCATTTTGAAGAGATTAGTACCATGTTAGACTGCTTTTAGTAATGACATAATTTGTATGATGCATAGTCCCTCAAATAAGCATAAAATAGACTTTGATGACCATTTTTTAATTAACATTTTAAATAGACATTGTCATTTATTTAACAATTTTTGGCTTGACTTGTCTCCTTGATTAACCATTTAGGGTACAATTCCTTGCATTTATCACGACAGCAAGTTTTTTCAGAGCTAACAGCTCTCTGGAGATATTAAATCATCTAGCTAGGTTGATAAAGGCAGGTTAGAGATAAAATAACTATATTACCCAGAATGAAACAAACACAAACATGCATATATACAAATCCTTCATGTATTTTGAAAAGGAAAAAAAAAGTACAAATTATGGTTTGATACTTTATTGTTTTTGTAGTCACTATTTGGAGAAAATCATGTTAATAATATGACAATTTCAACATGATGACTAAGTTCTCACTGCTCCCATTAAATACTGATATTTATAGGGCTCAGGGAAAGTTTATAGCAATCTGAGATGCCTTTGAATATAAGAGGCAACTTAACTTTTTTTGAAAGAATGCTGATTTATTTTACTGCCTTTATAGAGAAGACTGTTTATCTGAGACCCTACACAATGAAAGCCAGGCTTCTGTAATAATAACAGCTGCAGACTATACACACACGGCAAATACTAAGAGCTTCTGTTAGGAACTTGATGGCAAACTTGTCTCTAACACAAAGTTGTAAATGTGCTAAGCTGGTCAAAATTATAACCTAAAAATGTAAAAATCACTCTTTTGTAATTATTATATGTAATTTGTGCCCATGTTATTGAATATTTAATTTATAATGTTCTCAAATTTTCCGTTAAAATTTGAGTTTATTGATACAATTAAAATTATTTAACATGTAAGCTCTTTTATGAAAACCACAGTAGACTTCTTTAGCAAAATTGGACCATCTGATGATAAATTCAGATAGACTGATCAGTTATGGACCAGCTGGCCTAAAATAAAGCTAGTCTAGAAATATAGCACTATCTTTCAAGCCTGTTGTTAAATTTAGGTTTTCTTATAATAATGATAATGGTAATAATAATTGTATTTGTTAAGCACTTACCAGGTGCCAGGCACCATTCTCAAGAGACTAAACATAGCTTATTTCATTTACTCATATAAACTCTATAAGATAGATTACTATTACCTCTATATAAATGAGGAAACTGAGGCACAATAGAAAGTAATATTGAATTCAATATTCGATAAGAAAATAATATTGGATTCAATTGGTAAAATGAAATTATTTGCAAGATATTTTTTCCAACCATATTTTTGTTTACTTGGAGGTTGCACAATATTAAAGAAACACAAATGCAACATTAGGCTAAATTAATACTTCTAATTGTTTTAACTGAGTCTATACTTAAATATATAATTTTTGTGTATCTGCTTTCATTAACACAGAAAAATGCATACTTTTTTTTTCTGGATTCTTTAAATATTTTTTAAAATTCTGGTGTAAATGTTTAATATATACTCGAAAAGTCACTACACAGGTTCTTGTTAATATGTAGGAGATGAAGGGCCATTACTTTGAGAAGGACAAATGCAGTACAGATGAGCTGAAAAGCTTTTTGAAGTTGGTTAATCAGAAACATTTACCATCAGTTGTTTATGCAACTGTGTCCCCTCTTCTACTTCACTGATCAAACCCTACCTTGATTTTATTCATACTTCAGATGTAGGCAACTGTCATAATTCATCCATATCACTGTCATGAGTGAGTACCTTTTGCTGGGGTTTCTTTAGAAGACTTACAGGAAGTACCTTAAAATATTTCAGTGTTTTGGTCCTCCTTAAACCCAACGCTGCCATTCCCTAAGGTCAAACCTGGAACCTTAGGCTGCCCTAATCTCTGTGGGATGCTTCCTGTGTTATACTTTAAATGGGTCAAGTGTGCTCAGATGACATGAAGTGAGCCAATATGTTCATGTTACAACCATAAATGACCACATTATTTTATAGCAAGCCTTTGAAGTACAACGCGATGAAAAGCTTATGATATATTACAAGACTTGCCCTGAATTAAATATAACTAATATTTTTAGGAGTCATTCTGTCCAAAATTCATTTTGACTATCAAGGTCTGCTCTGCCCAGTCTGACCTTGACAACTAAGACTTCCAGTCTATGAATTTATTATGTGAAGATTATCCCCAGACAAAGGATAAATGAGTTCAGAAGACAACACTGAGAGTGACTCTGTTTAGAAAGCCTCTTTCTATTTTTTATGGGCCTCGATGTGAAGCACACAAGTGGAAATCCCCTTAGGCCACCATTCTATTCGATGATAGGGTTTCAGTGATTTGAATTATAGGCCTTTCTAAAAAATCACTTGGTCAAATACATTTAAGAGAGGAACACAGCTTTGTCAAACCTGGCAGTACCAAGCTATGGATAAAATTACTACAATGCTTTTATTATCCATGGTAGGGAAAAAAAAAGCAAACCTGTCTGTAGCAATCAGAAACTGGATGAGTAAGCACAAAGTGAGGCCAGAGCCTACTTTCATTTGTTCCCCTCCACAATAGTTACAAGATGCATTGGAGGTAATTCCAGAAGATATATCAAGGGCTTTAGTTTTTTATCAGAAATAATTTTCATTTTCCAGTCAATGCATATCTTATTTCTTCCACCATTAATTCTACAGTGTGGTCTCAATTATATCAGCAACAAAAGTGGGAAAGAACCCATCCTGACCCCAAAATTTTGAATTAATAAATGTTCTTTATCGAACTATTATACAGATTAATGCACCACAACTTGCGGGATGATTAAAATGACCCTTTGTTATGGGAACCAGCAGCAGAGACCCATAGAATTTAATTGCAAGAAAGTTCAATGTCATATAGCTCTATACTTTAATCCATTAGAATTGCTATACATTTTGGAGGTTAAAACCTGGCTATAAAAGAGAATCAGCCTGTTATTACTTACTATCAAATGGCTCTACTTCTAAGGAAAGCCTTTTTTTTCTTTTAAGTATTTGATGTCATTTTTGGCTTGGATCTTAACTCCTTGGAAACTGTTTTTTTCAATAGATAGAAAGAGTCAGATTTTGTAAGTTGCCTTCCCATTTTAAATCCAATTCCAACTGAATTCTGTATTTTAGCTGAGAATTGATTAAAATAACAAAGAATATGTTAAGATTAACTGATCAGTGGCAAGTAAACCATGACTTGCTTCAGAATGTTTACACAACAGCTCATCAACTGGCATTTTCAGATAGACTCCTCTGACAGCATAAAAAGGGTTTAGTTCCTTTAATATCAGCAGAAAAGAAACTAAAATATAAAGCCTAAATTACGCGACAACATTATAGAAATGTGCCTCATTTTACACTCCTTCAGTGCTTATCTAATCACTACATGTTGACACAAAACACAGTCCTAACCTTGAACTTATCTCCCTTTCCATTTAACTTGATCAACTTGAAGTCAGATAAATGAGATGGGTGACAATGAACCATACTTCCAGGGATGACATAAGTTTGCCAAAAGAAGTTAACAGTCCTTCTCTCTCAAGATCATAGCCTCCTTAGTATAGACATGAATGAAATAAACATCATCCCCCTGTAACGCAGTTGGGAAATTTCTGCTTTTCTTTGCTTTGTATGAACTAATTTGATGGAGAGAAAATACCTAAGAATAACAGGTTGAGTTATAAGATGTACAACATGCTGTAAATAAATTTAGTACATTAAAATATCATATTTCCCCAAATAGGGACTTTTGGTTTTTTATTTGACTTTGTAACTGATTCAGACTAGAATCATATTAAAATCATAAAGTCTCTCCTATATGGTGTTTCAAAATGTGAACCCCAGCCATTAATTTGCTGTGGTCCTCTGAGGGTCTGGCTTAACCCTTCTGATCACACTTTTCTCATCTAAATGGAAGTATGAAAAATTAGCTCTTGTTCTGTATTTATGTATTCACTTTCCAAAAAAAGTTCTTTTTGCAAAAACAATACCAATGTACTTACTGTTGTTATTGTAAGATTTTAGAAATTAAAATCATACTACCCTATGGTACTTTTTGTACCATATTTCTTGCTCAGCTCAAAATTCTGTGATTTGTTTTGTTTGCTCCTAAAGTTATATGCATTTTTGATTCTGAAATCCTATAAAACACAGAAAGTAGTAAGAATGTGCTAATCAGCACAATTCTGTCAGCAACTGGTCAAGAACACACAGTAGGTCAAGTGTTGAACTCTGGTGCAAACTGTAACTAAGCATTTTTAATAACCTCAACTCCCACCGCACTAATGAAGTGGACCTTGGAATTCCTAACCGTGGTGATTAAGTCTTTGCTGACAATTCACTTCTCCTTCCACACCTCTGCATTATGTTTTACAAGGAGCAAGGGGCAAAATATTAAAGCCAACAAAGATTAGATAGGTTGTAAGCTTTACAGCAGCTTAATGTCTTTTAATTAAAGAAAAAGCTCTTTGTTGGGATCCCAAGAGGTTAACACGCCCATAGCACTGAACCATCCAACTAGGCAGTTGAGCAGCCAGCCAGCCATGTCGGAGCTGATTCACCCAGATCAGATGCTGAAAGGTCTCCACAGAGAGGAGACATTTACTTTAAAAATTAAGTAACTAATGAAAGATATCACCCAAAACACAGTTTACCTCATCTAATTCCATTTCATCTGGACTCTCCCATGGCTTGATAAATTTCCCACGAGATTTCTTCAAAGGCACAATTATTATGTAGTAACCTCTGCACAAGAATAGACAGATAAAAATAAGGTTAGTTCAGAGGGAAAATAAGATAGAGATATCCTTAAATCTTCCACAGACCAGTGATTGAGACTGAAAGCAAATTATGAATATGGAGTGACTTGTCCATCAATGACAAATAACCACCTGTTTTGTTCAATTTTAAAAACAACATGGGTAGACATTTATGTGTAACTTCAATGATCTTGTATGGTAATATTACTGTGGTTGACTGCCCTTTATTAGGTATCATAAACAGAACAGAAAGAGTTTGTTAGTACCCTGTTGCTGGACACATGCAAGGCAGGTATATTGAATCCACCACCACAGGCTGCTGAGCCAAGAATTTTCTATGACATTAATTTATAAAAGCATTTTTAAAAAAGAAGATGTGTAATAAAAATTACTCTGTGCTGTGCTTAGTTGCTTAGTTGTGTCTGACTCTGCGATCCCATGGACTGTAGTCTGCCAGGCTCCTCTGTCCATGGGGATTCTCCTGGCAAGAATACTGGAGTGGGTTGCCATGCCCTCCTCAAAAATTACTCTAAGCTCATACAAATGCCTGTACAGTGATGATGATTTTGTTTATACACCATATGAGTATTTTTTATTTGGAAAAAATAAAAGCATAAAAATTACTTGTCATCTCACAGTTATTAAATATATAAAGGCATAAAGGTTCTCCTCGCTTTCCACCCATCAAATTGCACATCTTAAGGTAGAACTGCAGAAATTTTGAGACATTCACTATCTGAGGCTTTTAAAATAGATTTCAATATAATACACTTCCAGGAAGAGACAAAAAGGTTAATAAGCAAGTCCTCACATTGAGAATGGTCAACTTCACTTTATGTATAACAGTACCTGTCCCCAAACAAATACAGGTTATTTGTAAAATGATTTTGTGACTTCTGTATAGTGTATACCCTGCTCTTGTATTCACAGGGACCTGTTCATACTGATTTTTGGTAGTTCCTGTATAAAGACTTTGAACATAGATGTAGAATAACAGCACATTAATCACTTCCTACTGTTCATGTATTATAGGAAATGCATAATTTCACTTTGCCTTGTTTAAAAAAAAAAACAACTTTAAGAACAGGTAACTGACCAAATAAATAAATAAATAAAATTCACAGAGACTGAATAACTGCTCAAGATAAAACAGTAAGGGGATATAAGTGAAAGTGAAAGTCACTCAGTCATGTCTGACTCTGCGACCCCACGGACTATACAGTCCATGGAATTCTCCAGGCCAGAATACTGGAGTGGGTAGCTGTTCCTTTCTCCAGGGGATCTCCCCAACCCAGAGATCAAACCCAGGTCTTCCGCATTGCAGGCAGATTCTTTACCAGCTGAGCCACAAGGGAAGCCCAAGGGGAAATAAACCTATATATTATACCTACATACATATATTTACATATGTGAGAGTGTGTGCTGTGCTTAGTCACTCAACCGCGTCTGACTCTTTCCAACCCCATGGACTGTAGCCCGCCAGGGTCCTCTGTCCATGGGATTTCCCAGTCAAGAATACTGTAGTGGGTTGTTATTTCCTTCTCCAGGGTACCTTCCCAACTTAAGGACTAAACTCACATCTGCTGCACTGTAGGCTGACTCTTTACCACTGAGCCACTGGGGAAGCCCATATGTATGCATGTATGTATGTGTGTATGTATGTGTGTGTGTGTATAAACTATGGCAAGTCTGCTTTTGTTTCATTTACTCTGTATCATAAAGCACTTCTTAGACTCTATAAATTTTGTGGAAATTTACTGTGGAAATGAACACACACCTTTAGAAGAGAAGGCTGCCACTCAGGAAAGGAATGAGAGAAGGATGGGCTCCATCAAGCTTGTGTCACATTCTATTACAGAGATTAATTACTCACACAGGAGCCTTCATTGTTCTTAAAGCAAAATCTGTAATAAACTCAGCAAATCTCGTGTGTTTAAGAACTCCATTTCCATAAGCAGAGTCTAGAGCAACTCTGTCCTGTATGGTAGCCGCTAGCCTCCATTGGCTATCAAGCACTTAAAATGTGGCTAGTCTGCACTGACAGCTGCTCTATAAAAGACAATGGATTTCAAAAACTTAGTATGAAAAATAAATGTAAAATATCATGGCAATATTTTTTAATAATGGTCACATGTTAAATGATCCTGATATATTCTGGATATATTGGGCTTCATAAAGTATGTAATTAAAATTAATTGCATCCTTTTCTTTGTACTTTTCACCATACCTGCTAGAAAGTGTCATATTTCACATGTGGCTTTCATTACATTTGCTGGGCTGTGCAGATCTAGAGTGTTTCTAGCAAAGAATGTGGCATCTAGAGACACATCTAGCCCAGAATGTAGGTTCTGCCACTAATAAGCCATGTGATCCTGGGCTGATCACCTAACATCCCTCAGTCTCAGCTGCACATTCTGAAAATGTGAGTAAATAATATCAGACTTATTGAGGGAAAATAAATGGACACAAAGTGCTCAGAACAGTGTGTATCATAGAGCACTTAACAGAAGCCAGCTGCTACTGGCTGGCACTGACCATCATAGTGGGAGAGACGGATGAGAACACAGACTCAGGAAGACAGTGAAATTCCCTGAGATGCAGATTAAAGGACTTATCAAACTTTTTTTTCCTCCCTGACCTAGAAATTCAGGTCAAACCAGACAGCAGTAGCTGCATTCTCTCCATGGTGTTCTGAACAACTCACCAGCAGGCTCATGGAATCACGTCACTTAGCCATCCGTTTTCTTTCCTACAAATAATCTTGATGAGCAAGGAGGGTAAGGAGAAGGAAGAGCAGAGTATGTGAGCGAGGCCACTATCTTTTACTTTATGATCCAGAGTAAGCTTCCTCCTCTTCCTGTCCTCCCACCACCTGAAGGGTTTGCCAAACAAGTCCATCATGTTAAATCAGCTCGGAGAAGAATGACAGGGGCTGCAACCTAGCGTACAAAGTGACACTGCAGGTGGGCCTGATAAACACACTTGTCAGGGAAGCTCTTGCTTTTCACTACCGATTGCACAAAGTCAGAGCAGCTTCTCCTTGCCTAAAGCATGATACTGCACATGATCAGGGAGTTCCCATTGTTTTCCTTCAGAATCTTCTTAATCCAGGTTAAGCTGATGAATTCTATTAATTTTGTTTCTGCTTTCATACTCTGAGTTGCCACTCTTGTACATGAAAAAATAATTCATTCCTTCTTCTGTGGCACTCCTCGGCTACCCATGTCATTTGTGGCTCAGATAAGACTTGAACAGCCTCCCCTACGACAATTAATTAACAGTGTGGCCAGATATCCATAACCTTTTCTCTCCAAGATCTCCAAAGCATTCAACAATGGCAGGCAAAGTGGAACTTGCTTCAAAGTAGCTCTCACCTCTTGAAGAAATGAGGAGGTGGGAATTTGGAACTCTTGGGTCTAAGTCCATACATTTCAATTGTATTCTCAGCAATTTCAATTTCATGAACCACCACCCATTTGCCTTTCCTGAAGCTTGACTGTCCCCTCGGGATACTGCTTCCACTGTAGACTTCTCCAGCGGTGGCATGTCAATTTATCCCTCTCCCTCAGCCATGCACCTCAGGTTTAGGGCTTGGGGTTTCTTTCCTAGTTCCCTGTTGCTTCTTGCAGCTGTCTTTCCCTCCACCCTTTTGCTACAAAATACAATGTGCGTGCATGTGTGTGTGTGCAACACATGGACTGTAGTAGCCCGCCAGGCTCCTCTGTCCATGGGATTTTCCAGCCAGAAATACTGGAGTGGGTTGCCATTTACTACTCTAGGGGATCTTCCTGACCCAGGGACTGAACCTGCATCTCTTACATCTCCTGCATCGGCAGGTGGACTCTTTACCTCTGCACCACCCACCCTAGGTTGATGGTGTTTTTTTTTTTTTCCCCCCAAACTCTGCCATCATTTTGGGTGATTTAACCCTTCAGAGGGCTGGCCCATGAACCACCCAAGATTCAAAATTCCTTGAACTCTTTTGTTCCAAAACCCTCATCCTCCACTCCACCTTAACTGAAATCTATCATTTCCTTTCTCTGTGCCTGAACACAAGAAGCGGTATACAGTTTGAAAAATAATGAACAGGGTAGAATGATGCTATAAGTTCATATTCAGCAAACTCCAACAGAAGTTCAATGCTGCCTGTCATATGACCACCACTTACCCACTTTCAATATTCACAGAAACTTTTTCAAACTTTCTTTCCTGGCCTCAAATCCTGGATTCTCATGCCTCTCTGTTACAAGATGGCTTTATGTCTTATATACAGAGGAAAAAAAAAAAATTTTAGACAAGAACACCCTCCCTCTCTAACAAACTACAAGACCACCTATATCTGGATGCAAACCGTAGTCTTTCTCATTGGTACAGTAGAAGGGCTGGCTCCACTTTCCAAGGTCAGCTACTTTTTCTTGAATTGGGTCCCACATCTCACTCTTTGGATGCTGACCATACATCATACTCCTTGCTTTTGTTGATTAGTCGCTAAGCTGTGCCTGATTCTTTGCAACCCCATGGACTGCAGCATGCCAGGCATCCCTGTCCTTCACTATCTATCTCCTGGAGTTTGCTCAAACTCATGTCCATTGAGTCAGTGATGCCATCTAGCTATCTCATCCTCTGTTGCTCCCTTCTCCTCCTTCCTTCAATCTTTCCCAGGATCAGGGTCTTTTCCAGTGAGTCGGCTCTTCACATCAGGTGGCCAAAGTATTGGAGCTTCAGCTTCAGCCTCAGTCCTTCCAATGAAACTCAGGGTTGATTTCCTTTAGGACTGACTGGTTCTTGTTTCCCATATGTCTGAATATCTCCATCCTCACTGGATTCTATCCATTACATTTCAATCACTGGAAGGGCAAAACAAACCACATCCTGCTCCAGTCATCACTCTCTCCTACCTCTTGCGGCCCCAGTACTGAGAATAGTCCTTGCTGTTCTCTAGGACTTTACCTTCCATTCGCTCCCCAGTCAACAGTCCTCTAGCTTCTGCTCCATCTGCTCCCTCACCACCTTCACCAGGGTCCTCAAGCTTGCCTCAAAAGGAGAGTTTTGGACTCTCTTACTTGATCTGAGTATTCATAAGACCCTACAGGAAACATTTTCAGTTCTTCCTCTGTATCCAACTCTCCTAGTTTTCTACTAAAATCTCTCACCATGTTAACCTTATATCTTTAGCAGGATTTATTATCTGCTACCCAGCTTTTCAATCAGGGTGGAATTCCTCAAGGATCTGGCCAAGGATTTCTCTTTCCTTCCTCATTTCTTGCCATGTGATCTCATTCCAGCTCAGGGAATCAGTTAAGCCCTCAATGCAGATGATTTACAGATTCGTATCTTCAGCCAGGAGTGCTCCTCTGAACTCCACAAATGTCTCCCATTCCAACTTTATATTTCCATTTCTATGTCACAGTAGTACCTCAAATTTACTGTGGTTAAAATAAAACAACAACAAAATATATGGCTCCAAAATAAATCTCCTTTCAATACTGCACCATGATCCCTTTTAGTGCATGCTGTAAACCTAGGTGTTATCAGTGACAATCTGTGCTAACTCTCTCCCTCTCTCATACCCAAGTTACCATCAAACTCTACGACTTCCAAACTCTCCATAGTGCGTTCACTTCTCCTCCTCGCTACTGCCACTGCTTCAGCTTTATTCCACTGTCTCATTCTTGGATTACTCCTGAATTTCTCTCTCCATTGAATTTAACCTCCTTTAGTCCAATCTCTGAAANACAATCTGTGCTAACTCTCTCCCTCTCTCATACCCAAGTTACCATCAAACTCTACGACTTCCAAACTCTCCATAGTGCGTTCACTTCTCCTCCTCGCTACTGCCACTGCTTCAGCTTTATTCCATTGTCTCATGCTCGGATTACTCCTAAATTTCTCTCTCCATTGAATTTAACCTCCTTTAGTCCAATCTCTGAAATTTTACAGTATTTTACAATAGAAAATTAACTGTAACATTTCCATTTTAAAGAACTTTTCAGTGGATCCTGGAATTTCTCTCTCTGTGTCCTGTGAGCTATACCCTGCTGGGCTTCTAGTTTCTCGAATTTACTTTGGTCCATTCCATCTTTGATCATTCTGTACCATCTGTTTAGAACCTTCTGTCACTCCCAACAAATTCCAAGTTAACTCTTCTCTTTTCTCAAATAGCAACTCATTTTTAACTGCCAGATTGGAACCTTTCCTGACCTCTGATTAGATCAATGATCACAACTATATGGTCTTTAAGGAACCATTTTTTTAATTGATAATTTTCTTCTATGTTTAAGACATGTTTGCATTTTTCAAAATGCATTCCTAAAACAGATATACATATGTTCCCCAAATTTGTTGACATTGCCATTTTATCACTGAATTCTTCACTGAAAAGTAGAAGTGGGTAAAGTGGGTAATTCTTGGGGATTTATGCCTCTCCTAGATCAGGGCAGTCAAAAACATTTTAGAACTCTTCTCTTGCACTAGAACTTTCCAACTTGAAACCTCATCAAGCTTCGTCTTTCAATCCAAACCAGCATACCTGAACAGAATTTGTAGAATATATACCTCCTTACTGCAAAGGTTCTTTTCGATACAGCAAAGTTGTGACCCTAGTAATAATCACAGGATATTAAGGAAAGTAAGATAACTGATAGGAAGAGTAAAATGAGGAACTAACATGTCCCTACAAGTTCGTAACAACCAAATCATATGAACTCAAAGAACCTGATCGAAAAAAAAAATTGCTTTTGGACATAGATCAGCTTCATATTGGAGAAGGAAATGGCAACCCACTCCAGTACTCTTGCCTGGAGAATTCCATGGACAGAGGAGACTGGTGGGCTGCAGTCCATTTGGTCGCAAAGAGTCAGACACAATTGAGTCACTAACACATCAACAACAGTGAAAACACTCTGCCTATCTAACTCAAGCTTGGAATTTAGCTTTCAAATACTCTTTCCAACATAGACCTTAACTATTAAACTAATAGAAAAATAAATAACTTGAGAATCAATATATTTGAGAAAGCCCTGGACTACTTATAAAGCAAGCTGCATTTTCCCAGTATATTAGATTTAATTAGGTAAGTTAAATCTAACCTTCAGAATTTTAATTATACTAAGTAAAGTTTTACTAATTTTATTTAATATGCTATCATCAAGGGGCCCAGCTCCATATAATTATATGGGAAGGTGAGCTCTCCATATAATTATATGGGAAGTCCCACTTCAAACTGAGGAAGGCTTTTTGTATTAACAGTCCATATTGCATTCTTGAACTCATTATTTAACTGGGAGGTCAAAATTTGTCTCAGAGTATAATGATGAATGTCATGCCTTGCATAATTTTTTGATTTATAATTTTTTTTTTTTTNGGAAACATGAAATTGTTGCTATGGAGTTAATTTACATTAGGTACCTTCTGGTAGCTTTTTCTCTGAGTACAATCTGTGTGGTGCTTTTTTCTTTCTTTTCTTTTTTTTTTTTACCAACCAGAGTAAAGTCCTGCTCCACACAGCCACAGAGGTTCCCTTTGTTACCGCAACTTGCTACTGTAGGATGGCAGCATTGCTCAAGTTCCTGATCAGCATTCTGTCCCCTCAGTGTATTCAAAGAGAAGGTTGAAGTCCCACAAAATTCCTAATACTAGAACCTGCAGCACCCCCATGGCTGTTCCACAGGAAATCTGGCTTTTCCCTAAAGGATTGCTCAGCTTCTCCACACAAAAACCAAGTGTGAAATCCCAGAAGCAAGGAGCTCTACCTGCATTATGTTTACAAGAGACAGATTTATGTTTAGATGGTGAGGAGTTCAGGTCTGGGGATTAAGAACTCTCAGTTTTCTTGGCCAGAAACAAGAAAGCACAGTTTCTGTTGATAGAACAAAACAGCCTTTTAATAATTGAAATTGTATGTTGATAGAAAAACAAATTGGACTCATTTTTGTAGTCAGCTTTTACATAAATCCAAATTAGCAACCCACTCCAGAGCTCTGGAATCAATTTTTTTCTTGTCCCTCATTTTTCCTGCAGAATATTTAACAGAAACCTCCATTCTAATTTCTGAACTTACCAATGACTGCAAGTGGCACAGCCTGGCACACAGCTTTTTGTCATATCTGATGATGCCACATGAACCAACCTAGAAGGCCAGATGGGTAACTTTACGCTATTGCTCCTTTAGGAAACATAATGAATAGGAATTATCTGGGGTTTTCTGCTAACATATTTGCTTTCCATTTCGTATGGTTCTTATACCTTTCCGCAGTTTTGTCTTTTGCACTTGTTTTTTCCCCAGTGTTTAGAATATATTTATGGGAATTTCTAGAGCATTTTTTCCCCATAATTGTCTGCTTTCTTTTTCTGATCTGTAATAGTCTCTCATCTTTGTTATCAAAGATTTTAATCCCTTTTCCTGACTCCCATTTCAAATGTTACAAAAAGTACATAAATAAAACAAAAAGAAAAATTGAACTACCTAAAGAAAAATCCTAAGATAGAAACTCGATTTTATAATATATATTTACTCAGAAATTGGAACATGAAAGAGAAATATGTTACCATGGACTAAAATGTCATTCCAGTGATGTCTAAGACATTCTACTAAGCTAATCTGGTAAATAGGCACTGAGGTTTTTTTTAACTATATAAAGAAAAACTTGGCATTTAATAGTTAAAGTCATACATTATATGACACCATTTTTACCTTTCATCTACTCTTTCCCTAATAGACAGTACGTATTTTTAATAGATTGAATTCACAGCCCATTGTTTATAGTTCTTCATTGTTTGCAACTATTTTACCTTCTCTAAACCTTTCTCATTGTTCAAGACTCATTAGATATCAGCTCCTTCTGGATCTCTCTCTTGACATCCAAATTGGGCTAGAATTCTGTGTTTATGTTTCCACAGTGCCTGGCAGTACTTGCTCCACTATATTCTAATTATTCCCTTTATCTGTTCGCCCACTGTAAGGTAGGGTTTTATCTCAATCATCTTCCTACTCTCAGACTTAGTGCTGGCAACACAGTATGTCTAGAGTATATGTTTGTTGGATGTCAGCTGAAAAGGCTCAGTGGATGGGTAAGATGTGGCTAAGTAGCAGGTGCTAGTCTTCCTGTTGTTTGTGAAATATTACATGTGCTGTCCTTTGCTTGAAACAGCGTCTTCCCCCCTCTATACTCCCAGACCAACTTCTTGTCATTTTTTAAANAGAGTATATGTTTGTTGGATGTCAGCTGAAAAGGCTCAGTGGATGGGTAAGATGTGGCTAAGTAGCAGGTGCTAGTCTTCCTGATGTTTGTGAAATATTACATGTGCTGTCCTTTGCTTGAAACAGCGTCTTCCCCCCTCTATACTCCCAGACCAACTTCTTGTCATTTTTTAAACCTCAGCTTAGATGTTGCTTTCTTCGGGACTTCTTTCCTGAACTACTAAACTGGGTTTGGGAGCTCCTCCCGTGGCCTCCCTTATCTATCTAATTTTTGGTATCATAGGACTCCACTCCACTCGACTCTCTACTTGTCCAAATTCCCCAGTTAACTACCCTGTGTAAGAGCTGTGAGAAAGTCCGCATCATCTCCACTGAATCCATGAAACATGGTCTGGCACTAGGGTGAGAGATCAAGTAATATTCACAGGCTATTTAGATAAATAATCTCATTTTCATATTAAATTTTGCTGGAAGAAAAATCACAGTAATAGTCTGTTCTTGTTTCTATTTTTATGAATGACAGAAAAAGAATAATGGACAAAATGGAGACTGATTTCACTTTTAGCTCATGTAAAATGTACACAGACTTAGACTCATTAATTTTCTCCTGATCTCTCACCCTTCAGGATGAATGGCAGCACCATTTATTTCATTATCCAAGCTGAAACCTCAGAGCCATCTATGACATTTTCCTCTCCCTTGACTGCTCCATGAAGGCCGCTGCCACTTCCTACTTCTCTGTCCGCCTCTACATCCCATTTCTAGCATCACCATCTCATTTCAGAATCTTATTTGTCTAGAAATAACTGACTGCACGACAGAGGGGGCGACACATGATGAGATGATTAGGTGGCATCACTGACTCAATGGACATCAGTCTGAGCAAGCTCTGAGAGACGGCTAAGGACAGGGAAGCCTGGTGCACTGCAGTCCACTGAGTCACAAAGGGTCGGACATGACTTAGAGGCTGAACAGCAACAACAGCAGCAGCAACTAACTGCACAGTGACTGCTCAAAGCTTTTCTCTGTGGTGCTCCAGTCTTCTGACTTGCCTTCAGGAGCCATCTTCCCCAAGAACTGTCCTAAATTATGTCACCAGATTGCTACGAAATGTAAAGGCTCCAACCATCCATAAACTATGTCTAAATGCCTCTGCTTGACCTTCAAACCTTTCACAGCAAGTTCCATCCAAACTTGATCACGTGGAATAGAAGAAATAACAAAGGGTTTAGTCTTACCCCAAGCTGAGAGCATAGTTTCTAACATGCAGCAGACACACAATAAATATTTCCTAAAATGGTAATAAAGGAAACTTGGGTTTTATTATACACAGACGATCTCATGTCACTCTGCTATATAAAATCCTTTAATGGATTTTCACTGTCTACAGCAGCAGTCCCTAACCTTCTTGGCACTGGGGAATGGTTTTACGGAAGACACTTTTTCCATGAACAGGGGTTGGGGGATACTTTCAGGATGATTCAGGCACATTACATGAATCATGCACTTTGTTTCTATTATTGTTACATCAGCTCCATCTCAAATCATCAAGCCTTAGATTCCGGAGGTTGGGGACCTCTGGTCTACAATACCATCCCCACTTCTGAGCATGACTTGGCTCTTGCACACCTACCTCTCACCACTCTTGCCCTGGCTCTCTCAGCTCCTGCTTATTAGAATCGCTTGCTTCCTGTACTCATGAGCCTTTGTGTACAGTTTCCTCTGTCTGACTTTTTGTATACCTCTTATTTGTCCATCAAGATTAAATTCAGAAACTTTCTTGACCCAGACTCTATCACTAGCATGTATTACATCTTTCTATTTTTCTGTACCCCTCACCCTATGGTAAACTAAAGAGAGGGACAATATCTTCTTTTTTTTTTTTTCCCAGGGTTTACTACAATACTCATACTTAATACACTTTGGTGAAAACACTTTTCTTGTACTGGCTACCATCAACTAGCTATATAAAACCAACAAACTACTTAATTGACTGGATTTAATTTCCACTTCATAACACACTCTCATTAATGCGGCATTAATGAGAATCTGTGTCAAAATGAACTCTAGAAAATGCAACAGAACATGAATAATAAAACTGTGAGCCTATGCAAAAGCCTCTTTCACTCTATACACGGCAATATATTCTATACATTCTTTTATAACCACGTAACACCAAGATGTAACCTTTCTTTTTCTTGTTTACATGAATTTCTGTGGTTCAGCCCTGACCTGCAGTCAACTTACTTTATGTTCTCATTTGCAGGTACTTCGGGCAGTTGCACGGTAATCATGCCATCCAAGTTAGTCTTCCCGATGAAGGCAGGCTTGGTGCGGAGAACGTCGGGTGCAGTCTTAGCAGTCACCCTGTGCTGCAGCCCCCCGGCACTGTTGCCACGATTCGTCAGCACAAAGGAATAGGACTTCTCGGGCTTCAGGTGGACAATTAGCTTCTGGGTGGCGCGGCCATCCACCTCTTCTACCATTTTCCCGTCATCATAAAGAATCTAGAGAGACACAAACAATTAGAAGGATTTGGCTCTTGGTGGTGGGCTGCCGTCTATGGGGTCGCACAGGGTTGGACACGACTGAAGTGACTTAGCAGCAGCAGCAGGNGGTTTTTTTTAACTATATAAAGAAAAACTTGGCATTTAATAGTTAAAGTCATACATTATATGACACCATTTTTACCTTTCATCTACTCTTTCCCTAATAGACAGTACGTATTTTTAATAGATTGAATTAACAGCCCATTGTTTATAGTTCTTCATTGTTTGCAACTATTTTACCTTCTCTAAACCTTTCTCATTGTTCAAGACTCATTAGATATCAGCTCCTTCTGGATCTCTCTCTTGACATCCAAATTGGGCTAGAATTCTGTGTTTATGTTTCCACAGTGCCTGGCAGTACTTGCTCCACTATATTCTAATTATTCCCTTTATCTGTTCGCCCACTGTAAGGTAGGGTTTTATCTCAATCATCTTCCTACTCTCAGACTTAGTGCTGGCAACACAGTATGTCTAGAGTATATGTTTGTTGGATGTCAGCTGAAAAGGCTCAGTGGATGGGTAAGATGTGGCTAAGTAGCAGGTGCTAGTCTTCCTGATGTTTGTGAAATATTACATGTGCTGTCCTTTGCTTGAAACAGCGTCTTCCCCCCTCTATACTCCCAGACCAACTTCTTGTCATTTTTTAAACCTCAGCTTAGATGTTGCTTTCTTCGGGACTTCTTTCCTGAACTACTAAACTGGGTTTGGGAGCTCCTCCCGTGGCCTCCCTTATCTATCTAATTTTTGGTATCATAGGACTCCACTCCACTCGACTCTCTACTTGTCCAAATTCCCCAGTTAACTACCCTGTGTACGAGCTGTGAGAAAGTCCGCATCATCTCCACTGAATCCATGAAACATGGTCTGGCACTAGGGTGAGAGATCAAGTAATATTCACAGGCTATTTAGATAAATAATCTCATTTTCATATTAAATTTTGCTGGAAGAAAAATCACAGTAATAGTCTGTTCTTGTTTCTATTTTTATGAATGACAGAAAAAGAATAATGGACAAAATGGAGACTGATTTCACTTTTAGCTCATGTAAAATGTACACAGACTTAGACTCATTAATTTTCTCCTGATCTCTCACCCTTCAGGATGAATGGCAGCACCATTTATTTCATTATCCAAGCTGAAACCTCAGAGCCATCTATGACATTTTCCTCTCCCTTGACTGCTCCATGAAGGCCGCTGCCACTTCCTACTTCTCTGTCCGCCTCTACATCCCATTTCTAGCATCACCATCTCATTTCAGAATCTTATTTGTCTAGAAATAACTGACTGCACGACAGAGGGGGCGACACATGATGAGATGATTAGGTGGCATCACTGACTCAATGGACATCAGTCTGAGCAAGCTCTGAGAGACGGCTAAGGACAGGGAAGCCTGGTGCACTGCAGTCCACTGAGTCACAAAGGGTCGGACATGACTTAGAGGCTGAACAGCAACAACAGCAGCAGCAACTAACTGCACAGTGACTGCTCAAAGCTTTTCTCTGTGGTGCTCCAGTCTTCTGACTTGCCTTCAGGAGCCATCTTCCCCAAGAACTGTCCTAAATTATGTCACCAGATTGCTACGAAATGTAAAGGCTCCAACCATCCATAAACTATGTCTAAATGCCTCTGCTTGACCTTCAAACCTTTCACAGCAAGTTCCATCCAAACTTGATCACGTGGAATAGAAGAAATAACAAAGGGTTTAGTCTTACCCCAAGCTGAGAGCATAGTTTCTAACATGCAGCAGACACACAATAAATATTTCCTAAAATGGTAATAAAGGAAACTTGGGTTTTATTATACACAGACGATCTCATGTCACTCTGCTATATAAAATCCTTTAATGGATTTTCACTGTCTACAGCAGCAGTCCCTAACCTTCTTGGCACTGGGGAATGGTTTTACGGAAGACACTTTTTCCATGAACAGGGGTTGGGGGATACTTTCAGGATGATTGAGGCACATTACATGAATCATGCACTTTGTTTCTATTATTGTTACATCAGCTCCATCTCAAATCATCAAGCCTTAGATTCCGGAGGTTGGGGACCTCTGGTCTACAATACCATCCCCACTTCTGAGCATGACTTGGCTCTTGCACACCTACCTCTCACCACTCTTGCCCTGGCTCTCTCAGCTCCTGCTTATTAGAATCGCTTGCTTCCTGTACTCATGAGCCTTTGTGTACAGTTTCCTCTGTCTGACTTTTTGTATACCTCTTATTTGTCCATCAAGATTAAATTCAGAAACTTTCTTGACCCAGACTCTATCACTAGCATGTATTACATCTTTCTATTTTTCTGTACCCCTCACCCTATGGTAAACTAAAGAGAGGGACAATATCTTCTTTTTTTTTTTTTCCCAGGGTTTACTACAATACTCATACTTAATACACTTTGGTGAAAACACTTTTCTTGTACTGGCTACCATCAACTAGCTATATAAAACCAACAAACTACTTAATTGACTGGATTTAATTTCCACTTCATAACACACTCTCATTAATGCGGCATTAATGAGAATCTGTGTCAAAATGAACTCTAGAAAATGCAACAGAACATGAATAATAAAACTGTGAGCCTATGCAAAAGCCTCTTTCACTCTATACACGGCAATATATTCTATACATTCTTTTATAACCACGTAACACCAAGATGTAACCTTTCTTTTTCTTGTTTACATGAATTTCTGTGGTTCAGCCCTGACCTGCAGTCAACTTACTTTATGTTCTCATTTGCAGGTACTTCGGGCAGTTGCACGGTAATCATGCCATCCAAGTTAGTCTTCCCGATGAAGGCAGGCTTGGTGCGGAGAACGTCGGGTGCGGTCTTAGCAGTCACCCTGTGCTGCAGCCCCCCGGCACTGTTGCCACGATTCGTCAGCACAAAGGAATAGGACTTCTCAGGCTTCAGGTGGACAATTAGCTTCTGGGTGGCGCGGCCATCCACCTCTTCTACCATTTTCCCGTCATCATAAAGAATCTAGAGAGACACAAACAATTAGAAGGATTTGGCTCTTGGTGGTGGGCTGCCGTCTATGGGGTCGCACAGGGTTGGACACGACTGAAGTGACTTAGCAGCAGCAGCAGGCAAGGAATATTTTCTAAACTAATGTGTACCTGCTTACAGAAAACACATATGGGTCATTTCTAATTTGAGGCATTTCGTAAACCTGTAAGTGCTCCCCAAATTCTAGAGATAGTATCAATTTTCCTTTTTTTTTCTTATTGTATATTACTATAAGGTTTATAAGTTTATCAATAAAAACCCCACAAATGTACAATAACCTATCAATAACATTTGGCCTGTCAGTTGTCTGTGATCTTAAGGGAATCTATGCAGCAATGCTCTAAGTTTTCAATGAATCTTACACAGCACTTTTTTTCCAAACTCTTCCATTCTTGTTCCCAAATATATTTTTTTTACTCATATAGATGCTTCTCTATTGTTTATTTCACAGACTTGTACTTCTTGCTAACACTTTTCAGTACCTCTCTATGGCAAACTAAAGTTTAAAATATGCCAATAAACAAATTATTTAAATCCCAGGATGCTGCATTATAAATAGGTAGAAACCATGTACATTTCATTTTCTGATGAAAAATCAAAAGCACTAGTTCAGATATAACAAGTTCAACCTGGAAGAGCTAGGTTACCCACAAGGAATGCAGGCCCTGTCTCCTCCTGAGGGGGGAAAGGTCACACTGGCCAAGAACCAGACTTTGTGACAAAGCCACAAATGAGAACAGTACGTACGTGTAGCTGAATCAAAGCAGACTGTGTGGTTTTTAAGTGACTTTCCCAGGTGACCTGTACCCTCCACGTTTACCTGTGATACCTTACACAATAGGAAACAACTTACTTTGAAAGGCATGGCAGAATTATAATTCTCTGGAATCTCCCAAGACAGCAGCACCGAAGTCTTCATTACTGCTTTGACATGAAAATTTTTTGCAAACACTGCTGGAAAAGGAAAAACAGTGTATTTAAACTACTCCTAAAAACATTCAACCAGTCCTCTTCCATGGACAAGAAGGCTTAAGCTAGATACCATCCACTTTGATCAGAGAGAGAAGTGTGATTTGCCTACCTGTTAAAAGCATTCATTTTACTACCTCATTCTCACCAAGATCTCTCCTTTCTCTCCAATTGAGTCAACTCTATTGTGTTTTCCTTACCTGGGAACATTGGGGTGCTGTCAGCCAGACTTGCTTGGCATTTTCTAACTGAAATCTAAGGCATCCAAAACACGTTAAGTTTTACATACCTTACCTTTTTGCTTTTGCTGAACCTATGAATATGAATGAGCCGATCAGTTATCTATCGCTTCAAAATACTGATTTCCAAAGACCGACATTCCTTTAAAGGAGAAAGGCCGTAAGCAGACAAATCCTACCTTGATTCACAGGCAGTGTCCTGAACTGGACACTGGGACTATATGGCCCGGGCCCTTTGCTCGTGTGAGCACGTACTTTTACATCATATGTGGTATCTGGTTTTAAGCCACTGAGTGTCAGAGTGGTGTCAGCTGGAACAACAAGCTGCTCCACTGGAAGAAGAGGGATGTTGATATCCCTATACAGAAGGGTGTACTTGGTAATAATGCCATTTCTCTCGGCCAGGACAGGTGGCTGCCAAGATAACTGGGTGGAGGTTGATGTGGTGCCTTCCGACTGGAGGTTTTGAGGGAATCCAGTTGGAACTTCCTCTGGAACAGAAATCTCCTTCACCATCTCCTCCCCAAAGCCCACTTTGTTTCTGGCCGAGAGCCTGAAGATGTACGATGCTCCTTTGTGGATGTCTGTCGCTGTGAAGTGATCTTCCTTTTCGGAGAACTCAAGAGTAGTAAGCGGTTCCACATCCTTTCGGCCAAATTTTAGACGGTAGCCCTGGAGGGGTCCAAATGTGTCCACAGGGGGGTGCCACTGAATGAGGGCTGTATTCATCTGAGTGTGGTTAATCACGAGCCGGGGTCTCCCTGGAACTGGAGACAAAGGACGGAGGGGTAAGACCAACCTACACGGACGTTCATACTTCAATCACTGTTGAATGGGAATCCCCTTGGAGTGGCATTCCCTTTTTTACTAATCAAAATTACTTATTTCAAGTAATTCTACAGGCATTGCCATTTCTTCACTTATAAAAAGTCCAAGGCTTGGTCTATATGCCTTTGTGGAAACATGCTCCTTCTCATATTCTTGAAGGTAGGGTGAATATTAGAATGTGATAATGCAGAGAAAATAGGAAATATTACTGAAATGATAATTTAAGGAGACTTTTTAAAGATATCGTCACATTTCAACTCTTCATACATAGAGGTTCATGCCACACAGAAATGAAGCTAAGCAAGGATGAGTCAGTAACATACAGCTAATAATAATAATAATCAGAATATATTTAATCACTGAGTATCTGCAGTGTATCAGGTACTATACTAAGAGCACTGCCTGTAGTATCTCGCTTGAGTACACTCTTCACTCCTGACTATGTGATCAGTTGTTCTCTTCACTTTTGCATCATAAGAAAATGACACGGAAAACTGCACAGTCAGACGTGTAATAAGTGAGAAACTTATGAGACAAACACAGGTGTATCTGAAGCCATAGCCGAACAGTTAACTACTNTGTAGGTTATGAACTAAAGCAGTACTCTTGCCTGGAAAATCCCATGGACAGAGGAGCCTGGTAGGCTATAGTCCGTGGGGTCGCAAAGAGTCAGACACGACTGAGAGACTTCACTTTCATTTTTCACTTTCATGCATTAGAGAAGGAAATGGCAACCCACTCCAGTGTTCTTGCCTGGAGAATCCCAGGGACGGGGGAGCCTGGTGGGCTGCCGTCTATGGAGTCGCACAGAGTCGAATACGACTGAAGCGACTTAGCAGCAGCAGGAGCAGCAAGGAGGACAATCTATAGATTTTGAGGCCTTGTCATAAAACCACATATCAGGATCTTGTTCTACCACATCACGGATGTATGCTCAATCAATTCTGAAAATGTTAAATACCACAAACTATTCATCAAAACTATTAGCTTTCTCTAAGTAAGGACCCAAAGCTGTGATGGTTATAAGAGTAGATAGTCTAAGAATTATTCTTCCAAATTGGAAGTTACATGATTCTTTAAAGAGAGTGCTGGCTATTAATGTTTTGGTATTTTCTTTGGAACTACACACTCACACAACAATTTAAAAAGTAACTTTTCAGATTTCTGGCACAGCTATGTTTTCAAATTCAATATGGATAAATTTAAGAATATACTGACTGTCATCTTTTGCATCTGAAGACAATGCATGTGAGAGTTTAGTGAATGGATTTCGTTGTGTGAATGGAGAAGAGTGGGACTTATTTTGTGCAAGACTGTAAGGGGCACCATAGAAATCAATGGTTGAATCTGAACCCAGGGATGACAGCTTTTGACAATGTGCTTTTCTCAAAAGAGTAGGAATCTCACCAGTGTGGAAATTAAAAAATTTCAGCTACCATCCTGAAGAGCCACTGGAAAAACTATTCTATCAGACGAACAGACTAAATTTGAGAGATAGATTTGTATCTTCAGGAATGTTTTCACCAACATCACAGAGAATATAAAAATTAAGTGAACCACTCCAGAGTGACATTAAAATTACGGTAGGCACATTGGAAATTCCAAAAATTAGGATGGGTAAAACTCAACATTATTATTTCCAAGATTTCCCTCGTGTCACAGAACTACTGATGAAAACAGGCTAGGTTGGGAGAAAAAAGAAGCGAAGCTTGATTCTATCACTAAATTGAGAGGCAAGTAATTTACAAATGCTGAGCCTTCTCTAAGATTCTCATTCATAAAATTGAAGTTAACCAATCACACGTGACCTTCCTTCCACACAGGTTGTGACTGGATAATATAAGTAGTGCCAGTCCAAATATTCAAACTTTCAGTGGTCTATTCTCTAGCATGCCTCTCTTTGCTTGAATCACACTGTCTCTTGAGTTACATTTTCTTCCTTTAAGCTGTGGCTGTACTATCTTGGTGGTCTCCACACTCTCTCTGGCTGACATCATAACCACTATTCCTCTTTATGTATCCTCCTATTCCATTCTGCACCCTAATTCTTGCCCCTGCTTGCTAATAGCTGTCATTCCCAAATGTCGTGACACATTTATCTGCTGCCTTTCTCCCTAGTCCTAAAAAAAAAAAAAAAAAAAAGACTAGTTTCATTTCTAAAACTTCTGCCTATATCCTAAATTCATCTCTAGCCTTGACTTTCCCCCAGGGCCCCAGCAGTATATACATTGTAAATATCTGCTGGACAGTTTCCCGTAACTGTCAAATGGTACCTCAAATTCAATTTAACTAAAGCACATGTTACTCCCAGAAGTGGAGTCCCCTTCTTCCATAAAATATTTCCATATTTTAATGAATGATGATGTATCTTCAAAACTTATGAACAATCTTTGGTCCAATAGTCTCCTTCAAATTCTTAGCTAGTTAGTATGGTTCTGTTTATTCTTCCTTTAAAATATTGATCATAACTTTCCCTTTTTCATTTCTGATGCTCAACTTTAAAAAAAATCACTTCATGATTTAGGAAAAGAACTGATTACTTGTTTCCTTATCAACTGTATTAGTTCTCTTAATCTATCCATGAAGTTATTGATTTTTAGGCTGCAGGTAACGACCCATTTAGTAGCTGATGAAATGAATTTAGGCATTTAAGACCAGCATTTTTTTAAACAAATGGATATACGTGAATATTAAAATGTGAATATATTTAAAAGTAAGGTATTCTTTTGTGAAACCTTTATTTTAAACATGCACATGCATTGGTCATGGCAAATAATGCATTTTTTATTATGGGTTATGATCAAAGAAGTTTATAAAACATTGTTACAGTGTCGATTTCATGAGAAGTGATAACTTGATCATCATATTTACCAAGAACCCCTATAAGGGACCTGTGTTTGGGCAAAAAATATTTATTTACTAAATGAAAGAAAACCTGCTACCAGTCTTTATCTTATTACTCTTTTTTTAACATTTAAAAAATCTCTCAAGTACTGAAGAATTAGAGATTAGGTCTTTAGCTTCAAACTTTAGATTTTTCCCCTAGAGTAGGGAAGAGCTAACCACTCCAGTATTCTGGCTTGGAGAATTCCATGGACAGAGGAGCCTAGCAGGCTACAGTCTTTGGGGTCACAAAGAGTCGGACCTGATTGAGCAACTTTTACTTTTTCACTTTGGATTTTTCCAACATTATATTAAAGTTTAATGTATTTAATAACTTGAACTCTTCAGTTCTGTCAAATTGCCAAGCTCACTGTCAGCTGACTTTTGTCACACTCTTGTATCTATGTCTACTTTTGTTGAGTTCAGAATGTACTTCAATAAGTACATTCTCACTTCCAACTCCGCAACATACACAGACACAGTGATTACCTCTTTAATCCCTACTCATCAGGGATGAATTCTCACATAAGTTTCAGGACATCTACCAGCCTGGTGCTCTGTCTCTAAGCTCACAGCTCTAACTGATACTGTCATTTAAATACTAATTATTCATACATTGCTTGAGGGCATCAGATTGGTTATATTCATGGAACTTTTCTGAACTTTACATCCTTCCTAGCCACCTAGATTGTAAGGACTTAGTAGGCAGTGTCATCCACAGTATTTTATACATAATAAACTCCCAATATAAAAACAAACAGACTAACAGTCCACTGATTACAGTATTTTTAAATAATTCTTCATTCAGTAAGATACATCCTACTTCTTAGTGTCTCCACTCATGCAATTTCACTCAAATCTGTATGGGTTGAACAGAGAACTGCCATTTCTAGATAGAGTTAATTGGTACCAGATTTAGATTATATTATGCACCAAATATGCAACCTTGGAGCAGGATTTATGAGCAGCCCAGAATAAAAAAGACATCTCCAGTCTGTGATACCTCCACTTAAAGCATGCCTCCTCTAACTGTGTCACAAGGCAGAGTTAGTAACAGCCATCAAACAATATGAAATCATGATATTTCTTATGTAATCAATAGCACCACATCAATTTCACAAAACCACGAGGGGAAAAAAATTAAAAAATAAGTATACCATGTAGTGAAAACACTTAAAAAAATAATGTGTTAGTTCATGCATCCAAGCAAAATGTGATGTCACGGTACAAATAAATGAAAGGGGAGTATCAGTAAAAAACAACCATTTATAATCTGTTTTTACAGAGCAGCCAAAAATTACTCACATGTTCAGTAGTATCATCAAATTCCCACTGATTGAGATTAAGAAGGTTGGGGAGGAGGGAAACAAAATAAAAAGAAATGAAGAGAAGTTTATAGCCTGATAAAGGCAATGGTGCCCTCCTTAGACTAAAAAAAAAAAAAAAAAAATACAAAAAATAAGCAACTGAAGAGGTGTGTACAATAAAATCCCAAACAGTATATGAGTGTTATACTGCCACCTCCACTTCTAATTGAGAAATTTAAAGTAAATATACCCTATATTGTTATCACTAAAACCAACTTTTTTTAATATGTAATTCATTGGAACAGATAAATAAGGCATACAAAATGCTATGTACACTACATTGTGACGTTTATTTTGATTTTTATCTAGATTATTCAATTCAAGTTACTATTTAGATTAACATCTTCATTATATTGAAAATGTACAGCAATGAAGTCCTATATTAAAAAAAAGTTTCAATGAATTATCAGAACATGATATGAGGAAAAAACAAATCAACTAAAAACCAGAACAACAACACAAGGAAAATTAACAAAATAAGAAAGAAAAGCTGAAGTAGAAGAGGAGGGAAAAAAAGATTGAGCTGACATTTAAGGCATTTTGTATTATGTAATTTCATTGACTACCATATTCCCAATGAAAACAGCAAAAGAACTACTGTTCCGTAATGTAAGCTTATCTAAGAACTGATGAAGGACATCAAAACATGATGGTCATATCACTTATTTTTCAAAATTACAGATGCACCAAATAAAACATAAGCATTTTTTATACTATACCTTGTAAGAACTTTCTGTTTTATGGGTAGTACAAAATAAATATTTATTAAAAGCCAAATCAATAGTGCTTTCTCCAGAATATTATGGGACACTATGAATCTCCAACTAAATTTATAGAAATGTCCTTCAAACAAAAACCATACAATTGTATTTTTGAGGTAAATAAGTCACTAAGCTAGACCCCTATAGTTAGAATGCTTTATAGCTAAAGCAAATAAGCGCCTTTGTGAGTTAAGACCTTGGGATAAATACAAAGTAAAGACTCTGGGGGTAAAAAGCTGGGATATTTATTGCCCTGTTATTTTCACAGAGAAAAGAAGGCAAAATGTAGCAATTCAGTACAACAGTTTTCCACTTTGTTCATAATCTTCCCTACTCTCATACAAAAGAAGGAATTTTCGATTGAATTTCAAATTTGCATTAATCCCATCTATTTCCAGGCCCAGCTACCAATTTTGCTGAATAAGCAAAACACTCCATTCTCATACACCATCACTACTAGAACAAGGGAAACTAGTCCACGGGATATGTATAATCCCCAGAAGGATGCTTATTAATTACAATCTTCCTCTCCTTTTCAGAAAAATATGTACAGGTAGATTTATTATGGTATTGCTTTTGATTCACTTCTAGTTTATTTTAAAAATTGAAAAAAATATAAAGTCCTCTTTTAAATAACTTATTACAAAACCAAGTTGTGACTATATGGCTATAAATCACTGCCTTTGGCTTGAAAGAATTTCTCACAAACTCAACTACACTTAATAATTTTAACTGGCTCAACATACAGGATCTCATTAATTCCCTGGGAAATTCTATAATTTTTGTCATTATCATTATCTTCCTTTTCTGGGAAATGAAATAATTATTTTAATTAAATATGTAATTTGGTAAATAAATGACAGATAAAAATACTGTCTGGATATATTTCCCCAAATAAAAATGTTTACTCTTCAGTGAAAGAAGGCATTCATTTAGAAATTACAGATTAATTGAGTTTCAAATACTCTTAGCACAGCAGAAAGTAGACTATCAGCAAAACTACTGTTTAAAATTCTTCCCTTTGATTTAATTAAGTCAAATTTTTTTTTTAAGTCGGAAAGGCAAACTGAGAAATAGCTGTAGAGAGCCAAGTACCTGTATTTAAAACAACAACAACAAAAAATGTTCCGTGTTTTGAATCAGATGTGTCATTACAATTCACTTCCCCACTTGAAGTCAACTCTGACTGAAAAGATAAATAGGATCGTGTGTTTTTAAAGCTAGAATGTTATGAACTTATCTGCAAAACAGAAACAGACTCTACATGCATGGAGAACAGACTTCTAGTTGCTGAGTGGGATGCAGGGTCCAGAAAGGATAGAGTGAGAGACTGGGATTAGCAGAGGCAGACCTTTGTATCTTTGTCTATACCTATGTATCACTGAATCACTTTGCTGTACAGTAGAAATTAACACAACACTGCAAATCAATTATACCTCAAGTTTCTTAAAAATCTAGAATTTTGTATAGACATTTTAAAATACCAAAGAAAAAATGAAAATGGGGCCCATTTTAAGGTACAGGCTAAAAGGCTAAAAGAGATGTATCCTATAAAAGAATACCTACGTAATTTCTCAGATGCTCACCTGTGCATCAGCCAGCATGACATCCTTCAGCATGGGCTGGCCCTTGGGCTCACCGTTTTCCATCCTCACATAATGCACCTGGTATCCTCTTATCTGGCCATGCTGTTTATTGGGCACAGGTGAGCGCCATGAGACTTTAACAGATGTTGAGTTGACAGCCTCTACCTCGACTTTGCGAGGAGGACCACTAGGAACTGGAACAACATCATTGGATAAAAGAAAATTATAGGCACTTGTCCCACCCAGTCAGAGCATTTTCTTTACTTAGGTTTAAAAAAAAAAATATGGGTAGATCCCACCATGTTTGTTTGTGAAATACAAACATTTTCAACCAATGAAAATGCTCAACCAATCTGCTCTACCTTTTAAGAAAAGATCAAAAAGCATGACCAATGCCAAAAAAAAGAGAAAAAATGGAAGAAAAAAAGAGTATCAGAGAAATAGAAAAACATGTAAAAAATGTACAAAAGCCAAGGAAGATGCTTTGAGGTTCAAAGCATTAAAGCACAAAGAAGTATAGCATTGAAATAATAACAAAAACTGGTTGTTGATTGCTGTGTGTGTTTTTTAGGTTTCTTTTTTAGCAGAATAAAAAGATCTTGATTATATGGATTTTCTTCTTTTTTTTTTCTCTCATATCAAAGGTATTCCATACAACAGATGCCAAAAATTGAATGTCGAGCATCACTGTCTCTGAAATGTTCAAGACAAAAAGGCAACAAGAAGATAAGAAGGCGCTTTTGAAAAGTTAACATCAAAATGTAAAAGTAGTGACTACAAAAAGCCAAGAAAAATGCAGAAGACATTAGATGGAGGTACAGAGAAGGGCCTGGATTGCAAGGTCACAGGAGCAAACTGTTCTTTAAAAAGGAAGCAAATGACTTGTGTTGAGATTTAAAAAACAAAACAAAACAAAACAAAAACATTCCCAGGCTGTAGCAAAGATAGGTCTTTAGCAAAAATTGCTGAAGTTACAGTGACACTGGGTAAAAAAAGATGAGCAGAGAAAAGCACATTACTGTTAGCCTATCAAAAGACAGCAGAGCAAGACCGTGGTAGAAGGGTGCAAACTCATGGAGCAGAGGCAACATACCATCTTCATCGGTTCGAATCAACACGGACAAGCTCTCAGGGCCAGGGCCGACATCGGTGTGGGCTGTCACAGTGATCCGGTATTCAGTCCATTTTTCCAGCTGTTCCAAAAGGTATTTGGTAGTGTCCGAAGGGATTCCCAAAATCTCGTGAGGTTTGTCATCTTCTCCATCCACTGCAGTATACTTGATGGAGTATTCAGTAATAATGCCATTCTGTTTGTCCACTGGTGGAGGTTGCCAACTTACCAAAATACTAGTGGAACTTGGACTGGTGCAACTAATGTCTTGAGGAGGAGCTGACGGCTCTTATTTTGGTAGTGAGTTAAAGGAGGGTTTGAGTGAAAGGACAGGAGTGGTTGGAAAAGAAAAATGATAAAACAAAAGAAAAGGCGAAAATAAATAGACGAACAAGAAGGGCAACAAAATGAAAACAAGACTTTGAAACTTAAAATTTTAAAGATAAATTTATGAACCTTGGCTTAGTAATATGAATAAACCAAAAAATGAATAAATGACCAAAAATAATTGTTAAATAATGGGTGGGGGAATATGTGAAAATGAAATCTTAAGATAACAGAGCCTCAAATAAAATTACCTACCTGCAATTTAAATTCTTCTTCTACAACAATCCCTCAGTATTCCCCAGCCCTATTTTACAGACTATCGAACTTCATAAAAAGCTGCAAACAGTACAAGATTTGTTACATGAGAGTCTGATGATGTTTAAGAGATGTCATTTCAAGCTTTGGCTCCTGAACTGTGTTCTGATTCATACACAGTATTTATTTGCAAAAAGGTTCTTTGGTGTGGAAAGTGGCAATACTGTTAGATGCCCTTCTGCCAATAAAAATTTTAAAAAGAGAAATAAATAAAAGCCCAACAAACATAAAAGGGTTCCCTCTGACTATCTGAAAATCAGTATTCTGACCAGTTCTAATGAGAAGTGTTAGCCTAATACTGATCATAGCCCATAGACAGTGAGCATGCAGGTCGATAAAGGATGAAAATGCAGTCCAAGGTTTACCTACCCGAGGGTAAATGTCAGGCTGGTTGATTCTGACTGTAACTTGTACTTACCCTATGTCAGCTTCCAGTTTTTTTTTTTTTTTTAAATTAACTCTTCTTGGGACATCATTGCTAGTGAAGAATTAGATCCCACCAGCAAATTTTGGTAAAATCAATAAAAATCATCTATCCCTTACAAAATGTCAATAACACAGCCGCTAAAAAGAACTATTTAAAAAAATCCTGAGAACCATCTGGGAAAGATATGACTTATCTTCCAATTTGTATGTAGCTCTTTTCATTTCGTACATAATTATTCATATAAAGTAGAATTGACATGAGAGTTAAAAGATAAACTTTCTTAATGCCCATTCTAATATAAACTAGTCACCTTCTGAGTAATTATTTTCCATCAAATAAATCAAACATATCATTATTTGAAAAAAAGCAAGAAAGAACAATGTGACTACTATTATGTTACTTTTTCAAGTTAGTAATATATATTCCTAAAGAAGCACAAAGAATTTAGATGAAATATATGTAACTATGTATGCATATATATATATTATATAAGACAATATATATGATTGAAGAGTAAAACATTTCTGTTTTTTTTTGTATTTGAACATGCAGTTTAAGTAGTTCTTTATATTCTGTGAACCTTAATAATGTGTAGTGTCAGGTATATTTTATTATATAGACAATTATCAGTCTTTCTTCATTTACATGTCTTGTGTTCTTCATTATAGGCAATCAAAATGAAAAGATCTTTGTACAGACAAAAAGAAAATTATCATTAAACAGCCTTGTAAACCTGGTATAAGATTTGCAAAATTACAAGAACATCATTTTTATTGATTCTGACTATAGGTTCTTATATCTCAAATTATGAAACTATTTCATATGCACTATCATTCATAATGAATTGAGTTGTTCGTGTAACAGCAAAGACTCATTTGTAATTCTTTTTAAAAAACTGACTTGGTTTTCACTGCATTCCTACCTTCAGACCTCCTATTCTGAGAGAGTATATGCAACACCACTTGAAACTCTAATAAAGAGTAGATAAGCTTTTGATGTGGTTACAAAAGTCCATTCTGTCTCTTTGTATGCAGGTATCTATATATGCATTTGCTGTGCCGTGCTTAGTTGCTCAGTCATGTCCTACTCTTTGTGACCCCAGGGACTGTAGCCCACCAGGCTCCTCTATCCAAAGACTTCTCCAGGCAAGAATACTGGAGTGGGTTGCCATGCCCTCCTCCAGGGGTTCTTCCCAACCCAGGGATCAAACCCAGGTCTTCTGCAATGCAGTCAGGTTCTTTACCATTTGAGCCACCAGGGAAGCATGTATGTATACATTAGGTGTATATATACAAAAAAACTTAAGTTTGTAAAAAAACATGCAAAATATAATAAAGCGTGCCACCTTCCTGTTAATTAAATGTCTGATTTTAAGAGTTATCGTCTGCAATATTACTTATTAGCCTGCCTGGAACTCAAAGAAGACATACAACACTGCACTGATTTACATGTTTCAGTTTTAGAAAAAAGGGAATGTTATAGGAATAAGCTATAATCAGTAGGGATTAAGCAATAGAATACTAACACTTTTCATATGAATAATCATGTGTTGAGGAAAACTATGAATTTTATCATCGAAAACTGAAAAGATTTATCTATAGAAAATGAAATTCTGGAAGGCTTGCTTATATGAAAGGAAATTCATTCTCCAAAAAACTGCAAATTTCATGTTTTCTGATAGGTCTAAAAATTAGGTCAATAGAACATCCTCTTTATGAAATTCCACATATTCATTTTATACACATCTATGTCACTATATCACAAATCACATAAAACATACAATACTTTTAAAATCTAAGGAAACTCCAAAATACCATTCAAGAAAAATGGTTGTTTAACAAAT
Source organism: Neotragus moschatus (assembly GCA_006410615.1). Classification (NCBI taxonomy): domain Eukaryota; kingdom Metazoa; phylum Chordata; class Mammalia; order Artiodactyla; family Bovidae; genus Neotragus; species Neotragus moschatus. Next base: position 135,524 of record SJYA01001169.1, on the reverse strand, counting down.
TATAGAAACTTATTAATAAAGAGCAAACAGTAGTAGTATATAAGCCACCAGACTTTCCATCAAAAACACCCTGTCATATAACATTATACAGAACAGTCCTCCCTAGATACAATGAACTCCACTGTGATAAACAATTATGCTTTAGAGTAATAGTCCTCAAATGAAAGAAACCTGAGGAAACAAAATATAATTTAGGATTGCCACTATACTTGTGATTATTCCACTGTTCCTAAATTTGTCCAAATACAGATCTTCTGTGAATGTTTCAAATTTCCATATGAACTTGCAAAGTTGTTACTTGCAAAGTTAACAACAAACTAGGAACAAATACGTGACAGGAAGACTTGGTCATTAGCAAAGTTAAAATCTGTGTCCTTAAAAGAGGTGAAAGTTTGGTCTTTTGCTATCTTTACTAAGCGCTCCTCTGATTATTTTGCAGTGTTCTCAACTTGAATTTTGCTTTACAGCTTTATAATTCATTAACTGGGGCCTGATCCAATGCTTTTACCCATTATTCTCAAGGAGGTTTACTGTTGCTGCTGCTGCTAAGTCACTTCAGTCGTGTCCGACTCTGTGGGACCCCACAGACGGCAGTCCACCAGGCTCCCCCGTCCCTGGGATTCTCCAGGCAAGAACACTGGAGTGGGGTGCCATTGCCTTCTCCAGGAGGTTTCCTAACTTCTCTAAATGACTTTTGATTCCAGAAGTGAGAGAACGGGATCTGTCATTTGGACCCTGCCTGAAAACCAAGATCTTGATAACTCTAATCTCTAAAACTGGACACTTGCTGGTATAGAGACTACCAACTATTAAAAGAATATGAATTAGCAAGTCTGTTGGTGAGGATAAAAGCCGGAAACATGGCCTAGTGGAAAAAAAAGGGGGGGGGCAGAAAATAAGCAAAGAGAGACACCTACTTGACTGCATGGTTCTGGCTGATATTTCAGCTGTGGAAGCACCCAGACCTTGGGGAGAGCGTGCCGCCAGACGGAAGTAGTACAAGCTGTTTGGTCTCAGCCCTTGAAGTCTGTAAGATGTCCCTGGCTCAATGGTGATCCGTTGCTGTGGATATGTAACAAGGAAACTTGATCATTTTCATTATGATCTGTGCATGTATTTCATCACACTCCTCAGAATATCAGATTTCTGTCATGAGGGTTATAATGTTATCAAAATATCACAAACAGAATCAACAGTGAGTATCAAGAACCCCACTAAGGGCATCACATAATGAAGACTGTTATTTTTTAGTTGTTAAACTGTGCCAAACCTCTGCGACCCCATGGACTGTAGCCAAGAAGGCTTCTCTGTCCACGGGATTTCCCAGGCAAGAATAGTGGAGTGGTAAGTTTCTACAAGTAAGACAACTAGAAAAAAGGAAGTCAAGGATCTATTTAATGATGACACAGTGTTTCAAATACATCAGATGGGGGACAGTGGGAGGCCACCACCCATGAAGGCATTTAAACTTTAAGGCACGTGTGTGGTTGTGATACTGTCCACAATAGAAACTGACAGCCATTCCTGACAGTGGCTATGCCCAACAGTCCATTTGAAGAGATGTCTAACTCATTTCCCATGACAGCCTGAAATCCAAGTATGGGCAAAGAAAATATGGCCAGAAGTAACATAACAATGGACACTGGCACACAATTTACATGACGGTGTTATAAAAGAGATCTGAAATTGCCAAGGTTGGCAGGGATAAAAATCAGATGTTAGTTACTGAAGAAAGCTGGCTAATGTATATGAAACCATATCATTACTCTAGGTTGATTTCAAATTAATTTTTAAGTTATTTTTAATTGGAGGATAATTGCTTTATAATGTTGTGTTGGTTTCTGCCTTACATCAACACGAATCAGCCATAGGTATGATGTATGTCCTCTCCCTCTTGAATCTCCCTCACTCCTCCCACCCCATCCCACTCCTCTAGGTTGTCACAGAGCACCAGATTTAAGCTCCCTGCATCATAGGGCCTAGAGGAAGGAAAAAGAAACCACAAACTTTTCTATAAGCTGACATCAAAAGGGCCTTCTGAAATAAGTATTTTTTTTTAATTGAATGTTGTAACTCTTATTTTCATGCTTGAAATCTGCCTTTGCCATTTTAGTAAAAATATAGCTATCTATGGGTAATCAACCTCAGATTGAACATGAATCTGTAGCAAACTTTAGAAAACATACTAATATGTAATCTTGTAATGGCATCAATAATCTTACAAGGCTTTTTATTAAACAGTGTTTGGCATTCACACAAACCAGAAATCAGGGAAGGGGAATTCAAATATAAAACTAGAGAAAACATCCTTAAGGTGTTCTGGCTTGCAAATAAAAAAGCTTTCACAAATTTTAGACTTGCAAATTATAAGCAAAAAGAGGAATTTCCTAAATAAACATTTGTAAAGCCGAGTAGGGATGCCAACAGTCAAGTATCCAACCATTGCCAAAAGATCACCTGTCTCATAACTGTTTTTTTTTTTAATAGGGTATGCAAGTCAGGAAGAAACAGTTAGAAGTGGACATGGAACAACACACTGGTTCCAAACAGGAAAGCAGTACGTCAAGGCTGTACACTGTCACCATGCTTATTTAACTTATATGCAGAGTACATCATGAGAAACACTGGGCTGGAGGAAGAACAAGCTGGAATCAAGATTGCTGGGAGAAATATCAATAACCTCAGATATGCAGATGACACCACCCTTATGGCAGAAAGTGAACTAAGAACCTCTTGATGAAAGTGAAAGAGGAGAGTGAAAAAGTTGGCTTAAGGCTCAACATTCAGAAAACGAAGATCATGGCATCCGATCCCAACATTGCATGGGAAATAGATGGGAAAACAGTGGAAACAGTGACTGACTTTCTTTTTGGGGGCCCTAAAATCACTGCAGATGGTGATTGCAGCCATGAAATTAAAAGATGCTTACTCCTTGGAAGGAAAGTTATGACCAACCTAGACAGCATATTAAAAAGTAGAGACATTACTTTGTCCACAAAAGTCTGTCTAGTCAAAGCTATGGTTTTTTCAGTAGTCGTGTATGGATGTGAGAGTTGGACTACAAAGAAAGCTGAGGGCTGAAGAACTGAATGCTTTTGAACTGTGGTGTTGTAAAAGACTCTTGAGAGTCCTTTTGAGAGTCCCTTGGACTGCAAGGAGATCCAACAAGTCCATCCTAAAGCAGATCAGTCCTGGGTGTTCATTGGAAGGACTGATGTTGAAGCTGAAACTCCAATAATTTGGCCACCTGATGTGAAGAGCTGACTCATTTGAAAAGACCCTGATGCTGGGAAAGATTGAGGGCAGGAGGAGAAGGGGACGACAGAGGATGAGATGGATGGATGGCATCACTGACTCAATGGACATGGGTTTGGGTAGACTCCAGCAGTTGGTGATGGACAGGGAGGACTGGTGTGCTGCGGTTCATGGGGTTGCAAAGAATCGGACACGACTGAGCGACTGAAGGATTTTAAATAATTTAATGTTAATTTATGTTGTACTACAAACATTTGTAACACGAGTACTTACATCAATGCTTTAGTTCTAGAATTTTTTGAGTTATTAATTGGAATTGGCTTTGTTAGCTAAATCTAAAAGCACTGCTCTTAGAACCTGCTCACTTCAGAGATGTAATAAAACAGGTTTATTAACACTAACTTTGTATAGCATTCAAAGTGATGAGCTACAAGTTAATCGGTAATAGTTCACTGTGTTTGTGAGTCTTAAAAGTATTCTTTGTTGGAAATCAGGGCTGTTTTGCTTTGTGAAGTTGGCTTTTTTTAAGACAAAGAATGCTAAGAGATATAATAAAATGGCTTGGTGAATTGAGTTTTCACATATAGTTTTATAAACTTTTTTGTCCTGATGTTCCCTAATGAGTTTCATGATAAATGAAATATATATTATCATATATCCCCTTTCTGAAAATATTAGATGTATCTTAATAGTGATTTATAGAATCTGTTCAAAGTATATCCACGGGCCAGTGTATCATGAAGTCAAGAGAACCGATTCTAGAAATTGTCTATATGAGGCTTTGGGCAAATACTTCAACTTTTTTCTTTGTATTCATTTTGTTAATATGTGAAACAGATTAATAATAGAGGCTGAGACAAAGTGCTACTGTTGGATTGAGTTAATATATGTGAAACCCTTATTATAGTACCTGTAAATGTATGTTATTCTGATTTTTATTTCTCTTTTTAGTAACTATTAACAATTTCTAGCCTTCTATACTTACTTGTGTAACATAATCAAATTATATGTGTGTGCATATGTGTTTCTGCGTGCCCACCAAGTTGCTTCGCATCTGATTCTTTGTGATCCTATGGACTGTGGCCCTCCAGGCTCATCTGTCCACAGGGACTCTCTAGTAGAGAATTCTGGGGTGGGTTGCCATGGCTTCCTCCAGACGATCTTCCCAACCTAGGGACTGAACTCACATCTCTTGTGTCTCCTGCATTGGCACGTGGGTTCTTTACCACTAGTACCACCTGGGAAGCCAATAGGTGCTGATATAGATACAAACACACTCATATCAAACAATCAATGGCATACAAATGAACATTTGCTCTGGGGCATCTTTCTCTGAAACCAATTGGGACAAATTCATCTACCCAAAGCCTTGGAGCTCACTTAGTCAAGTGTTAACTGTGACTTAATTGCTTTAATGAAGAAGACAAAGAAAGGAAATCTCCAAATATCAAGGAGTATATTCTTTTACAACCCAGTACTTCCCTAAGTATCTTGGAAACTCAAATTTAAAACAAGAAATCCATTAGAGACAATGGCTGTTTTTTTGTCTCTTCTGTCCTACCTCCATCAAGTCTCCAAACACTCTTTTTTTTGGTCAATTTTCTCTTTTTAGGAATAAATCTTTTCCACCAATGTCCTCAGTAGCTATCTGACCTTTTGATGGAACTTAGGCAAGTAAACAGAATGAGAGTAATGTCTCGATGCCATGAATGGTGACAAGGTGAGAAGGGCAGTCCTACCTCCTCTCCATGCTCCCCATCTTTGTAGACCAGTTCATAGTTGGCGATGGTGTCTGAACGTGGAGGCGTCCAAGAGAGCAAAATACTTGTTTCGGATTCAGGTTCTGCCTTGAAATTTAGTGGCTGCCCTGGGACTAAAACCAAGAAAGCAAAGGATTGAGCTCACTGTCACCAGAAATAATCAGAAATTCTTGCATTAACTGTTTAACCTTTCAGTGTTCACATGTGTTAGTTTAGTGAAGAGTAAGGTTTCTTACATTGTCCAAGTTAACCTATGAATCCAAAGCCCACTTTTTCTCCTTTAAGGGATAAGGACAATGTTATGAATATTGTCCTTGTCCTTGAGTGGTTTAATATATATGTAAGATATGGAATTAACAAATGTAAATATATCAGTTTCTGAATTCAACTTTAAGGATAATATTTATTATAATATTATAAGCAATAAATGTGATGATATTGTTGTAAGCAATAAACATGATTTATATAGAGTACTTGGAATGAATATTGCCTAAATCACATAAAATGTTAAATACATAAAAGCTATTGCTATTTTACAACTTAGGAGGAACTTATTTTTTAGTACTATAGTTTACTTTCGAAACAATTTCCAATTAGGTTTATAAAATCTCACCTTCACTTCATTAGCAAAATCGATAGGCAAGTATAATGATTAATATTTTTTTTGTTACCAACCCGTTTTTAAACAGATGTAAAATAAAGAGAATTTAAACACCTAACACTAACAATTCTTTCTAACCTCTAAATGTGTTTATATGAGTTAATACACTAGATCCAATATACATTTAATATTGTTCCAAGTGAGAAAGAGATAAATTACTACACAAGCTAGAAAGTTTATAGACTACACTTACAATTACAAATACATGAATTTAATATAGGTTTCCCTGGTGGCTCAGACGGTAAAGAATCTGCTAGCAATGTGGGAGACCAGGGTTCGACCCCTGGGTTGAACTGTTCCCCTGGAGAAGAGAATGGCAACTCACTTCAGTATTCTTGCCTGGAGAACTCCATGGACACAGAAGCATGGTAAGCTACGGTCCATGGGATCACAAAGAATCAGACACGACTGAGCAACTAACACTTTCACTTTTATAGGAATTTAATGGAGGTCATCTATAATTTGTACCTTGGTCATGTAATCCATGCAATAGACAATCTGGAACAGCTATATATCAGATGAAATCAAGAACTGGATCTAGTTGAAAACACCTTACACAAATGTTGAATTAGAATAAATCTTTACTAACACCAACCTCCTAGTTAGCACCTAATCCCACGTGGTTCTCTGCCCATTATATACAAGGCTAATGCACTTCAGGGCATCAGTGGCACAATTACCCTTATTTACGTTGTTCTTGTCCAATGTCTACTCTGACTGATGATCATGTCTTGTGGCCATTAAATATTTTGGTCATTACTCCTGATATTATGGTATGTTTCAAAGTGCCACATCTGAATATATGTCCGTATGCCCACAAGTTCACAAGAGAATTGTGTGTATATTTAGATTAAAAAAAAAAGACAAGAATAATATTCCACACCAGAGGGGAAAAGAATACCTCAAGTATTTTTTGGCAAATGAGCACAAGCATTCAAAACCATGTACAAACAACATAACTTGTAGCTGATGTATGACATCAGTTTCTTAAACAATAATTAAAGCATCATTTTCAGAAAGAAAGTCGTTGGAAATATAAATGTAATGCTTCCTTTTCTTTCTGTAGTCATCTCTCTGCAGTATGACTAAAAAACTGCCTTTTGTTTGAAAAAGAGATTCAAGTTTAAAAGGACCTACAATGGTTTCTGGGATCCCTAATTACCATTTCATTCCTCATCTGGTCTGTTAACCTGTGAGTGTGTCTGTGTGTGTGTGTGTGTGTGTGTGTGTGTGTGTGTGAACAAGTGCACACACTCATGTCTGGACTGAGGCGTAAGGCTACCAATAATCAGTGCTTCATATTTCTAATTAATCTTCCTTTCTCCCCTGTTGTACCACAGGCTTCGAGATCCTCATTAATTTGATGCCTCCAGGAATGTACTTTCTGGATATCTATTTTTTTTAAAGTACCTGCCCAACAGGTGACCTAACACAATCATTCACACTGAGAGGTGAGAGGTGGGGACAAAAGAAAATAAGAGATCAAGAGCAAGAGAAGGTAGAACAGAGGGAAATAAGAAACAATCAGGCAAATAGCCAATCAAAGAGAAAATGCATTATTTTTAAAAGGAAAATACCAATATCACAGGCAGGAGCAACAGTGGGAGCCAAGACTGATCAGACAGATGGGGCAATGATGTTGGAATTCTAATATTCAGACGATGAAAGGTTTTCTCAACCTAAAAATACACACGCCTATGCATATGTACGCAGTCACTTCTTTTTCTCTAGTTTTATTCCAACTTCCACAAGTCTGGGAAAGAACACCTTGTGATAACTCCTGACATAATCCAAACCGGATAAAGTACTGTCAAGAATTAACAACATAGACAGTACTAAAAGGCTGCTCTCAGGATAATAAATGCTGGTTATATACTTCCTCCCTCCCTGCTAATTCTAATAATAAATTGAGTGACAGTGACTGAAAACATTGTGGGAATCTAATTAACTTTTTCTTACTTAAACTGTTTACTTTTTTGCTTTTAATTTGTCTCAAACAAATTCCTGGTAAGTCCCGATGTTTCATCCTTGTTTAGTGCCATACACTTCCTTTAATCCCCTAATTCTATTTGGTTCTATTCAAAGCCCTCTCTTTTTAAATAATGAAATAGCTACATCTAAGTCTCAGAGGGTGTAAATATTCATTTTATCCTTGCACGAAGTAAGTAAGTAGTGATCACGCAACTGGATAGTGAGACTTTTTAAATAATACGATAAGGTCGTCCTCTTCTGCTTTCACCATATTCTTTGGAAGTGGGCTGGCAGATAATTTATTAGATTGTAAACTTCTAGTAGAAACACCAGTGCCTAGAAATGCCAGGCGGATGAGAAGGCCATATGGACACAGGGTCACAGGAGTGCCTGGGCCACCAGAAGGAGTCAGTGATGCTGTGAGCCAGTAGACTGCTGTCTGGTGGGATGTGGGTTCAGTCTTTCCCAAGCTTCTGATTTTTCAACAGAAGTTGATAATCAATCTTCTAGGTAAAATCTTTCAACTTCTTTATAATCTTAAATAAACTGAAACAGTTGAAATGAAATAAAAAAACACTGTATTGGGCAAAAGATGTCTACAGACAAAATCTAGCATACGGACCAGGGCTTAAAAAGATCTTTTTGTTATATCAGGCTCTGTGCCTATATGTGTCTTAAGGGTGACACTACTCAGACTTTCTAGGGAATTTGAAAGTGAAAGTCACTCGATCCTGTCTGACTCTTTGCAAACCTATGGACTGTAGCCTTCCAAGCTCCGCTCTCTCTGGAATTCTCTAGACAAGAACACTGGAGTAGGTTGCCATGCCCTCCTCCAGGAGATCTTCCTGACCTAGGAATTGAACACAGGTCTCCTGTATTGCACACAGACTCTTTACCTTTTAGGCCCCCAGGGAAGCCCAAGAATACTAGAGTGGGTAGCCTATCCCTTCTCCAGGGGATCTTCCCAACTTAGGAATCGAACCCATGTCTCTTGCTCTGCAGGTGGATTCTTTACTGTCTGAGCCACCAGGGAACTGTGGGTTCACCTAAAGATATTGCTTCCTCAGTATAATTTAGTCAGTGCTGAAACATCTACAATGAAGCTGAGGCTTCAAAGGAAACAAAAAAAAAGCTATGATAGTAATGTATTTATTTATATATTCTCCAAACAAATTAGTCCTAATGATCATAATATATGTTTAGAAGAAAACACTTTAGTGGACTCCCAACTGTCATATTTATTCTGTCTGTTCCACTTGGAGACACAGGGAAATTTCATCATCGGTCAGAATTTTACACCAAATACAATGCTACAAAGGCTCTATTAACATTTATATTTGTCTTCTTCCATATCCTTTTCCCTCTTTCTCTCCTTCTCTGTCTCCCTCCCTCTCCCCTTTCCCTCTCGCTATATACATGTATATATATATCTATACACACAGGACTGAGCGACTTCACTTTCACTTTTCACTTTCATGTGTTGGAGCAGGACATGGCAACCCACTCCAGTGTTCTTGCCTGGAGAATCCCAGGGACGGGGGAGCCTGGTGGGCTGCCGTCTATGGGGTCCCACAGAGTCGGACACGACTGAAGCAACTTAGCAGCAGCAGCATGTATATATATATAAAATACTCTCACAATGTTTACACCAGAAACTTGCTGACATTATTTTATCTCATTTACTTCATGTTAGACTATGTATATTTATTTTTTATTCTATTAAGAGCATTCCTGTTTTGTACCATTTCTCTCACTAATGAACCTAAGATTCATTTTATGGGAAAATCTGGTTCTGGAAAATATATGGAAGAAGAAGAAGAACAAGAACAACAAAAACAACAAAACTCACCCAGAAATGTAAGTGTAGTAACTGACCAGAAACCAAAAAATTTACATGTGGCAAGAGAAAAAGAATGTAGAAAAATAGTTTTTCTTTAAACTTATATTTAATAAATCCTTATATTTGGTGAAGTGTTGCTGTTATATCCTTCTTCTTGATTGCTTATTTAATGTCCACAAAGAAACAGAAATATGGGTTATCAATTCCCTAAAGCAAGATTATAACCCACTGAGAAATGCAAAATATTTGCATAGTAATACAGTTATACTCAATACAAATATCTGAAGGCAACTTAAAGAGAACAGAGAATGAGTAAAAAGTGAAAAGAAAATCTGCATGACATCTAAACTTTCATAATTAGAAGAAATCAAATTTCAGTATATTTTAGAAGAGAAACAGGTTAGCGCACATATAAGCTGGCTAAAAAACAATTTTACCTCACCATAGTATAAATATGAAATGTACCAAAGAGACCAAAAAAAAAAAAAAACCTCAAATAACTTATTGTTAAAATAGCTAGTACTCTAATAAGGTACATATTTTAAAATGTGAGTATCTAGCATATTGACAAATGGTAACAACAACAATAAAAACAACAGCCAGAATTATAGTGGTGGTAAAACAAAACCAAATTCAAACAAGGAGTCGCATTTCTAAGTGCTACAGATATATTATTGACAAAAGTAGTACTTATACACAAGCACCTGCATAAATCTTGTTCTCAACTGTCATTAAACATCAATAAGAAAAAGTTAAATTTTATTACAGTTGTATTTATAGCCATAGCTCCTTTACTCATTGCTAAAATAACCTAGAAAAAGCATTTAAATTTTTGTTATTGGAAATCAATTTTTTTTAATTTGCCTATATTGACTTCTTGATATATATTTAATAGTAATGAAATGATTTAAAAATTCTGAAAATCTAAAGCACAGTGTCTCTAAAATGTCATAGTTCTATAACAATTTTGCTTCTTTGAAACATTTAAAATTGATATGACTCATTAATATTTGCTTAGTAAATGCATATAATTATTTTCCTTTCAAAGACCTATACTATTAAGGTCTGCACATAAAAATCAGTACTTTCTCCAAGAATTTATTGAATGCATAGAAGAATTAGAGGTCAGATGTGTTTTCTAAAGCAAGTTCAGAAAAAAGACACACATTAGGATTTAACAGCTTTATGATTGTCCCATTAGCATGAACAACATACAACATTTATTTCAATGCACAGGTTTAAGGTGTTAATTTATTACATTTCTTTAGAAGAGTTTTATTTGTACTTCTTTTGTAAAATATAGTTACCCTACATTCTTATATAATTACATACATGAGAAAACTATAACAGATATCTTTTCTGAAGTGTTTTTCTTTGCAGAGTTTTTTTCCAACATAACATAAATACTCTCCTTGTCAATGACCATACGGTTCATGTATTTTCAAGGTGAACTAGTCGCAAGTAATTATAATGCCAGAAGTTAAAGTGATGGAAACTCTGGATGATTAATCAATACATTTAGAAAATAATCATTTTAACCAAAACTTTTTTGTATTTAAAATCATTTAAAGATTATGTGATAGTTTCAGCTGCACTAATATTCATTATTAAGGGACTATATTACTGACTATAAATAGATAGCCAAGAAAAAAGATACGCAAAAAGGCAAAGTGGTTGTCTGAGGAAACTTATAAATAGCTTAGAAAAGAAGAGGAGTGAAAGGCAAATGAGAAAAGGAAAGATACACCCATCTGAATGCAGAATTTGAAAGAAGAGCAAGGAGAGATAAGAAAGCCTTCCTAAGTGAACAATGCAAAGCGAGGAAAACAACAGAATTGAAAAAGACAAGAGAACTTCACAAGAAAATTACAGATACCGAGGGAACATTTCATGCAAAATGAGCACAATAAAGGAAATGATATGGTCTTAACAGAAGAAAAAGATATTAAGAGGAGGTGAAAAAAATTCACAGAAAAACTAAACAAAAAAGATCTTAATGACCTGGATAACCACAATGGTGTGATCACACACCTAGAGCCAGACATCCCTGGAGTGTGAAGTCAAGTGGGCCATACGAAGCATCATTACAAACAAAGCTAGTGGTGGTGATGGGATTCCAGCTGAGCTATTTCAAATCCTAAAGATGATGCTGTGAAAGTGCTGTACTTAAAATGCGAGCAAATCTGGAAGACTCATCAGTGGCCACAGGACTGGAAATGGTCAGTTTTCATTCCAATCCCAAAGAAAGGCAAAGCCAAAGAATGTTCAAACTATCAGTGTTGCACTCATTTCACAGGCTAGCAAAGTATGCTCAATATCTTCCAAGCGAAGCTTCAGTAGTATGTGAACCGAGACCTTCCACATGTTCAAGATGGATTTAGAAAGGCAGAGAAGACAGAGGTCAAATTGCCAACATCTTTTTGATCACAGAAAAAGCAATAGAATTCCAGAAAAGAATAAGCAAATAAACATCTACTTCTACTTCACTGATACACTAAAACATTTGACTTTGTGAACCGAAACAAACTGTGGCAAATTCTTAAAGAGAGATGGGAATACCAGACTACTTTACCTGACTCCTGAGAAACCTGTATACAGGCCAAAAAGCAACAGTTAGAACCAGACATGGAACAAGGAACTGGTTCCAAACTGGGAAAGGAGTACGTCAAGGCTGCACATTGTCATCTTGCTTATTTAACTTCTATGCAGAGTACATCATGCCAAATGCTGGGCTGGATGAAGCACAAGCTGGAATCAAGATTGCTGGGAGAAATATCAACTACCCCAGATCTGCAGTGACACCACCCCAATGGCAGAAAGCGAAGAGGAACTAAAGAGCCTCCTGATGAAAGTGAAAGAGGAGACTGAAAAAGCTGTCTTAAAATTCAACATTCAAATAACTAAGATGATGGCATCTGGTCCCATCACTTCACAGCCAAACAGGGGGGGAAACAATGGAAACAGTAACAGATTTTATTTTCTTGGGCTCAAAAATCACTGTAGAGTGTGACTACAGCCATGAAGTTAAAATATGCTTGCTCTTTGGAAGAAAAGCTACGATAAACCTGGTCAGCTTATTAAAAAGCAGAGACATTACTTTGCTGACAAAGGTCCATATAGTTACAGTTAAAGCTATGGTTTTAACAGCAGTCATGTACAGATGTGAGCTGGCCATAAAGAAGGCTGAGATAGAATAATTGATGCTTTTGAACTGTGGTGTTAGAGAAAACTCTTGAGAGTCCCCTGGACTAAAAGGAGGTCAAACCAGTCAATCCTAAAGGAAATCAACCCAGAATATTCATTGGAAGGACTGATGCTGAAGTTGAAGCTCCAACAGTTTGGCTACCTGAGGCAAAGAGCTGACTCATTATAAAAGACCCTTTTGCTGGGTAAGATTGAAGGCAGGAGGAGATGGGGATGACAGAGGACGAGATGGTTGGATGGCATTACCGACACAATGGACATGCGTTTGAGCCAGCTCTGGGAGATGGTGAAGAACAGGGAAGTCTGGTGTGGTGTAGTCCATGGCGTCGCAAAGAGTCAGACACGACTAAGTGACTGAACAACATTAGATAGATATTTTGAGAGTCTATATTACTAGAAATTATGAATTCACATCGACTCCATTTGTATCAATATGTGTGACAGTACTCTTAGAAAAGATCAAAGTAATAATGTCTCTCTTAAACGCACTTTATTTCTAATTACCGTTTCTGCAGAGTCTGATTTTAAACAAAAGCAGAAATATTATTGTCACGGAATTAAAGGTAATATAATGACTGTACCTTTCTGATTAAGTAGACATACAATATATATCTCTTTGGATATAAAATTAAAATGTATTTGAGAAGTTCATATAGATAAATTACTGACCTGTGAATATTTTTAGGTTTGCAAAAGACAAAATATCAGTGAGAATAATCATAAAATTAAATTTTATATAGCCTAACTAAAATAATATTTTATAATGGTTTTATGCTTTGCTGAGCAGTGGTTCTATGAATTAGCTAATCAAGAGCATCTCAGCATTAATTATATCAGAACTAACATCATTGTATTTGGCAGGTGTCCACTAACATCAAATGGCCTTTGTTAATTAAGTCTGGAGAACAGATCAAATCATTGTGCCATTTTGCAAGATTTTCTTAGCCTATTGATCTTGGCAGGCACAAGTCATCATGTCATTATATATCTTCTCAATCAATGGATATTAAAATCACAACTATTATGCAAGGTTCTTGGAAATATCTTAATCTAAAAAAAAAACCCCAGAAATTCATAACAGCTATTCTAATGCATCTGTGACCTATTCATCTAGATTTTTTTTATAGGTACAGAGTCCCTGGATCACATTAACTCAATTGCTCCTGTCACAATATTACCTTCACTGAGTAATGATTTATGTTACATTATGTCCCCTGGTGATACAGAAAATCAAAATATGGTCTATTGAAACATCAGTTCTATATCTTTCATTAAATTGTGACTGAAAGCATTATACTCTGCCATTTCATGTTCTTAAGATAAGGATACTCATGATTCTTAACGATTCTTATGTTTTCGTTGAATTTAGTTTCAGAAACTATTTGGTTTCTTAGCTAAATCCTCCTGTCATAAGAAAAAATATGAAACACTTTGATATTCATGCTAAAATTTGTAGTTAGAAAATTAAGAACCAGATTTAGTGATCAAGTATAATAACCTCCAAATAAAAAGGTATTCCTTCTTCTTTTAGATAAATATATATTTTTTTCCCATATAAATGGTTTAGTGTACCTCTGTACTGGGATAATTGAATAGCTACTGCAAGTGCTTCAGAGGTAAATCATACTTAATTCTTGGATACAATACTTGAAACCCTATATTTCCTGCCTCTGTTCAAAAACCCAGTAGGAACCAAAAAAAAAAAAAATAAGACATTTGTAAATAATTAATTTAAAAGACAATGGTGCTTCAGCAGAGGAGACAAAAAAGAAAACAACAAGACAACCCACCAATTGGTATTAGGATAAGGGATAAGGAACTAGTCTCAAAAATTGACAAATAGTTCATGATGCTTAACAGTATCAAAACAATCCACTCAAAATGGGCAGAAGACCTAAATACATATTTCTTCAAAGAAGAATACAGATGGCCAACAGGCACATGAAAAGATGTTCCCTGTTGCTAATTATTAGAGAAATGCAAGTCAGAACCACAATGAGATATCACCTCACAGCAGCCAGAATGGCTATCATGAAAAATTTCACAAACAATAAATGCCAGGGAAGGAGTGGAGAAAAAGGAACCCTCCCACACTGCTGGTAGAATATACATTGGTACAGTAATGGTATGGAGTTTTCTTAAAAAATTAATAACAGAATTGCCATATGACCCTGCAATCCCACTCCTGGGCCTGTATCTGGAGAAAAACAAGATCCGAACAGATATATGTACAGCAGTGTTCATTGCAGCACTGTTTACAATACCCAATACCCAAGACATGGAAGCAAGCTAAAAGTCCATTGACAGAGGAATGGATAAAGAAACATGGTACATATATACAGTGGAATATAACCAGCCAATAAAAGGAATGAAGTAATTCCATGTGTAGCAACATGCATGAACCTAGAGAAGGTCCTACTACGCGGAGTGAGACAGAGAAGGAGAAATATCCTAAGACATCCCTTACATGTGGAACCTAATGAACTGACATAACAGAAACAGACTCACAGAGTTGGAGAACAAGCCTATGGTTGACAGGGGTAAGGAAGCAGGAGAGGGGCAGTTAGGGAGTTTCGATGGACACAGACACACTGCTATATTTAAAATGGATAACCGACAAGGTCACACTGCATAGCACGTGAAACTCTGCTCAATGATATGTGGCAGCCTGGATGGGAGGGGAGTTTGGGGGAGAATGGATACATGTATAGGTATGGCAGAGTTCCTTCACCACTCACCTAAAACTATCACAACATTGTTTTCTCAATCAGCTATACCCCATACCAAATAAAAATTTTGAAAAGTAACAGAAAAGATAATGGTGCTTAAAAGAATCTAGCTGCTGCTGCTGCTAAGTCACTTCAGTTGTGTCCGACTCTGTGTGACCCCAGAGACGGCAGCTCACCAGGCTTTTCTGTCCCTGGGATTCTCCAGGCAAGAACACTGGAGTGGGTTGCCATTTCCTTCTCCAACACATGAGAGTGAAAAGTGAAAGTGAAGTCGCTCAGTCATGTCCGACTCTTTGCGACCCCATGGACTGCAGCCCACCAGGCTCCTCCATCCATGGGATTTTCCAAGCAAGAGTACTGGAGTGGGGTGCAATTGCCTTCTCCAAAAAGAATCTAGATTGTCCAATTAATAACCTATGACTCAAAGGAAGTTACTGACTCTTTTTACCTTTACTGATCCTCAATTTGCTTGAGATAATTCCACATCTATCTAAATGAGTAGGAAGAATTAATACACCCAGAAGCAGACTGCCCAGCATGTTAGCTATGATGATGATGATTATATACAACTGAAGTTATAAAATATTTCTGTCCATTATCTAATTGATAGTCTTGTTATGGGTCGAAGAGTCTCCCATAAAAATTATCATATGTTGAAATTCGAATACCAAGAACCTTATTAAGTGACCTTATTTGGAAATAAAATTACTGCAGATATAATCAGTCATTATATTAGATGTAATCAGTCATTATCAGGATTACATGGTATCATTAGGTTGGGCCCTAATCCACTATGACTGATACCTTATAAAAAAGGGAAATTTGGACAGAGAAACATGCACCCAGGGAGAAGACCATGAACGATGTAGGCAGAAACCACAGTGATGCTTCTACAAGCTGAGGAACAGCTAAGATTACCAGCAAACCACCAAAAGCTGGGAGTGAGCCTCAGGGCCTCCCCGACATCTCTCAGAGGGAACCAAGCCTGCTGACACTTGGCTCTCAAACTTCTAGTCACTACAACATAAGTTGATCCATTTTTGTTGTTTCAGCCACCCAGGAAGTAGCATTCTGTACAGCAGCCTTAGGAAAATTAAAAAAAAAAAAAAATTCTACCCCTAAACTCTATTAGGGGGTTATTACTTTAGAAGAGAAAACTGAAGTTCAGAGAGATGAAGTAATTTGTCAAAGGTTATAGAGCTAAAAATGGGACTTATGGATTCAAACCTTGGTTACATTACTCTAAGATCAGAGTTTCTTACAGTATAAAAGCTGAAAAACCTAAAAACCTAGAACTGGAATATAGGTATATACTCTTCCTATATACTTTCTTGTATCTTTAATGGTTATTTAACTGTTAGAATAGTATAATAAAAAATAATCTCAACAGTTGACTATTTTCAGTCAAGAAAAAGAATGAGATTCACTGATTTCTACATTTTTCAATGAGAAACTTATGAAAAACTTACTCTGTAATACTTTCATGCATATTAACATAACAAACACAGAAGAACTGTGAACACAATAAAAGCCAAATCAAGAAGATATATGGATGATTTTTAGTATAACTACTTCTACAGTTATCTTTTTGATATTTTAGTGATAAATCCATGAACAAACCAGTAAGAACCAAATAACAGTATGAAAATAAAGGTAGAAGAGCTATAATCATACTAGCTTTCTAGTAGCCAAGGCGAATGTTCTCAGCCACAAGATTCAGAAAGTCCACAATATAAAAACAAGTCAGTGGTTAAACATAAGTTTATCGACTTTTGACAGCTGAGAAAATGTAATAATTCATTCTCAGGATTACCTATGAGCTACAACTACAGATTATAGACACAATCTCCAATTATATGGTTCATATGTGGATTCTCTGACCAAACCAATGGCATGCTGCCAAGACAATCACAGATTAATGCAGGTTTGAAAGGGTCAGTCACTCAGGCGTGTCCAACTCTTTGTGATCTCACGGATTGCAGCCCATCAGGCTCCTCTATCCATGGGGTCCTCAAGGCAAGAATACTGGAGTGAGTTGCCATTTCCTTCTCCAGGGGATCTTCCTGACCCAGGGAATGAACCCGGGTCTCCCACATTGCAGGCAGATTCTTTACCATCTGAGCCACCAGGAAGCCCCAATAACAAGTTTAAGAGGCTCCAACACAATAAACAGTCACATGAACAGTTCTCAGATATTTAAGAATAAACTTAAAAAGAAACCCACTATGGCTTATTCCCATGTATGTATGTGCATGCTCAGTCATGCCCAACCATTTGGACTGCAGCCACCAGGCTCCTCTGCCCTTGGGATTTCCCAGGCAAAACTCATCCCATGATGAACTGATCAATTTGAAACTAAGACCAGAGAAATATGATATCCTCTTATAAAAATAAAACTACTGGAAGGGCCAAGTTTTTCTTCATAAAATCACTGGTGTCTGCTCTAACATCCAGTAAAATGGTTGAATAAGGCCCCAAAGTTCGATTTCAGATATCGGTAACCGTCTTTACCCATAAGCCCATACAAAGAAAAAAACAATTAAAAACATTAACAGAATATTAATTTTTAAGCAAGCTGCTTCCTGGCAAATATAAGCCATTTAAATATCCAAGTCCTTCTGTTGGGACTATTCTATCAGAGTTGCTAATACAAAGAAGCACGGTTCTTCTATTCTCTAAATGCTGCGGGGGATGCATCCATCCATCTCCTGCCGAAAGTCTTCAAGTCGTTTGGACACAAAAAGAAAGGATGCTACATGTAGTGGTAGGAGAGTAAGAGTTACAGACTATTACGTATAAGCTATAAAGATATATTGCACAACACAGGGAATATTTAGCCAGTATCTTATAACAACCATAAATGGAGCATCACCTTTAAAAACTGTGGCTCACGGTATGGTACACTGGAAACCTATATTGCACACCAAGCATATTTCCATTAAAAAAATATGTTAAATGCATCTTCTTTTCAAAGGACTGTATCATTTATAGTCTTTCAGTGTCCATGCCTGTTCCTTTTCACATACCTAAACTCCTTACTTAGGAGCTCTATATCTCAAAAACTAAACCGTCTACTATCTTTTTCCTTTGTTTTTGCTCCTGCCGTTTCTTCGCACCAACTCTTCTCCTTCACCCTCCTCCCCATTCAGAAGCGGACCTACCTCCTGTCTGAGTAATGACTTGAATGTCACTTGAAAGAGGACCATCTCCAATTGAGGTAAAAGCCAGAACTTTGACAGAATACGTTTTCTGGGGCACTAAGTTGCCTATAGTGGTGATTTGGCTGTCGGCTACATTGTGTTTCATCCAGTTGTTGACATGCTGAGTGGGATCCATTGTATAGTAGACTCTGTATCCTTGAATCTGTCCATTTGGTTCTTCAGGCTCCTTCCACTGTACCAAAATGGTGGTTGAACTCAACATCCGTGCCTGGACATCCCGCGGGGCACTGGACGGTGCTTGCTCTGAGGTCTGCGTCAGCACGGGCTCACTGGGAGGCCCCCGCCCAATGTTATTGACAGCAACGACCCTGAACTCATAATCCGAGTAGGGGCTTAGTCCGGCGACACTGTAGCGTGTCGTTGCCACTCCATCAATTTCTTTGTAAGGTTCCTCGGAATTTTTAGGTTTATGCTGGATGATGTAGTAAGAGACCGGCTCGGGGTTCCCAGAGTCCCATGTCAGCGTGATGCTTGTAGCTGTGCTCTCAGTCACGACAGGCGTTCCCGGAGGTTTGGGTAAGGCTTGAGAGAGAAAAAAGGGCCATGAACACCCATCACCTTTAAGAAATCACAAGATTCCATAACTCCAGTATTAGAGTGATGAGACTATGTATCTAGCGAAGACTTGATGACATCAAATGAAATGAGATGAAATCAAATGAAATGAGATGAAATCATAGCAAAGTAGTTTTCTAAGCAGTCAAGGTGTACAGTAACACATGCGCAGGTGGCAAACCCCAGGTGACTAGAAGTGTATTATATAGCATTGCATTCTGGGGCTGCTAACGAAACTCACCACTTATTATCTATGAGATTCTGGATACATTGCTTAATTTCAGTTTGCTTTAGTTTTCTCATGTGAAAAATAGGAAAAAATGTATTATTGGAATTGTACAGTTGGGTAACTGTATTTCATGAGTTTGTGGTGAAGATTAATGAGCTAATCCAGTAATGCTCTTAGAATGTATCTGGCACCCTGAGAAACAGTGGTTCCAGTTATTACAATTATTATAACCAAAAGCTTGGCCAATGAGATTCTTGCTTCAAAAAAATGATACAACTAAATACTAATAAACATTGAAAAGAGCAAAATTTTAAATATAATGAAATGGTATTCAATTGCTGTAAGAGTACTCATTATGTTTTCAAGATGTATGACATAGACAACAGTATTATAATTTTTTAAATAAATTATCTAACCAATAATTTTAAGGTTAACAAAGAATAACAATTTCAAATTAATCAATTTCAAATTCATGCATTTTTAATATTCAAAATATGCTGAACTAAATTAAAGCCTATCCAGAAATCTCTTAAAATATTTTATTCTCATAATATATACTCTATATCTAATATCAGTAATATCATATTATAGCTACATGAAAAACATTTCAATTAAATTCATATTTTATAAATTATGTTCTTTTTTTTAGAAAAAAGGCACAATTCAGAATGCTACTAACTAAGAATAAAAGCCATCTACGCCGGTGGCCTCATATTCAAGCACCTCACCTGGACAGTGATTCAGAAAGGTATGGTGTTAGGGAAGAAAGGAGATTTTCACAAGCTGGTTTTTTAGAGAAAACTCAGAAAGTAACACTCCTATAAACAGCTCTTTAGAAATCTTCTTTTCTTTTCAACTTAAAGAAAATACAGCACTCCTTACAATGGTAACTCTTCAAGAATAACAAACTTGTACTTAATCACTGTTATACCAACAATACCTAGAACCCTGTCTAAGCCTGAGAAGGTTTTTAAGAAGCATTGTGAAATGACTACGTGAATAAATGAGTCCTTTCTCTAAGGTGCTTTTAGTTTCGATTCACTTTTTGCCGTCAAGTTTCACCCTCATGTTTTATTATTTATGTTGGAGGAGGGGGTAGGGAAATAGCAAGAGTCGGGAAAACAAAGATAAGAAATTGAACAAGATATTAGTTTAATGTGACTCCTGCTTCTGCATTCTTGAAGGTCTTTAGTAAATCTTCAAATATTTAAAGCTGACATGGTTAGTATGGGAAAGGTGATTCAATATTTGCATACGACTCTAAGAACCATGGAATGATAATATTTGGCCAAGGGATTTTATGGAAAATAATAATAAAAAGACATTTGTTTAAATATTCTGGTCTGGCATTTTGCAAGAAAGCGGATAATCTGAATTTTCCCTAGATGCTTTTCTGTATTCTTGAGGCAAGTAAAAATACTGCTAATTAAAGGTGTGTGTTTACTGATATTTAACAGATACTCTCAGTTTCACTAAGTGACGCCGATTATATAGTACAGGCTTGGTGTCTGTAATAGTATGCTTAGTACGGTAATTATATGTAATGAAACATTAGTCTTAATATTTTAAGTGATGAAATATTGAAAACGGTGTGTTCCTTGTTCTTATGTCACATCATTGCTTTTATATGGTATGTAGTAAGTATATATATATTTGGTCAAAGGTATGGCACTGATTCAGAAAAGGCAACGGGAACCCACTCCAGTACTCTTGCCTGGCAAATCCCATGGACGGAGGTGCCTGGTAGGCTGCAGTCCATGAGGTCACTAAGGACTGAGTGACTTCACTTTCACTTTTTACTTTCATGCATTGGAGAAGGAAATGGCAACCCACTCCAGTATTCTTGCCTGGAGAATCCCAGGGACGGTGGAGCCTGGTGGGCTGCTGTCTATGGGGTCGCACAGAGTCGGATACGACTGAAGCGGCTTAGCAGCAGCATGGCACTGATTATATTATGTGTGGTCCATTATTTTTTTTAGGGTCACAATTCCTAGAAGGGGAAGATAATTTGTGTTCATTTTGCAATAGTTCCAGCCATTTGCAGAAATCTAAAGTTACTCTCATACTGACTTATTTTAGGAAAGTTTTCTAAAATTCTATAAATACTATGTAAAAACAGCTGGTTCCCTCACATATTCATTTCCCCTCCTTTGATTCAAAAGTAACCAAGGCATATAATTCTTTGGTTATAGTCAGTACCCTTATTTCAAGAAAAAAATACTGTTGTGCACTTCACCTACACAAGGTGAGAGATGAAGCTAAAACAGAAGAAAAATCACACTTGCATTTTGCATTTTAATGGCAGGGTCTATCAAAAATTTAAAGTATCTATTATTAGACCATGTTGATTTCAACTCTATTTTTTTTTTTTCTTCTGGGATTTTGAGCACTTATTAACACTTACTTGGATTTTTCTGTCATGTCCTCTTCTCAAGGTTCTGGATGAATATAAAACCTGTACACATCAGCCTGACCATTACAGCTGAGCATGCTAAGCACTCCTCATCCTGCCCTGTTAGTGCCTGGGCCTGGCTACCACTTAAATATTTTGCAAATTATCATGACTTAGGTTGTCAATACTTTTAAGAGAGAATCTGCCTACCTAGATATGTGTATCTAATGTGATACCACAAATAAGACCATGTGAAACAGTGACCAATAAACTGATTAATTTTAGGATTTCAAGAACAGACTTTGTAGAGGCATTAGTCAGTTGATGTGAGGGTACCCAGATCCTCCAAGCATGAACTGCTGAGCATACCTTTGACAGTGATCTGTGCTATTGCTTCAATGACACCCAGTGTCGACATAGCAACACAGGTGTAATTTGCTGACTGTCTTACATCATTCAGTTCTAGGACATTTCTTCCTATTGGCATGTCATCTTCAGGTGTCAGATCTTCTGCCCCCAACATCCACTTCACATAAGGCATTGGTGACCCCACAGCCACACAGGTGATATTAACACTTCCACCTGGCATGATCTCATGATTTGTGGGTGGGATAGAGAATCTTGGTGGGACACGGCGAACTGGAACAAAACACAAAGGAGGATGATAAAATATACAAGGCAAGAAAAAGCAGCCTGATTCAACACATGACATGCACTGTACAGACACATATTGAAACATATTGTGGACTGTCCAAAAACAAAACATGTAAAACTGTGGATAATACACACCACACAAGTATGGTATGTGTATACACAGAAAAAATTATTTTAGTTATTGATATCTTAGACACATTCGTACAAAAGTTGATTCAGACCTACAAGGGCCCCACAAAAAAACTATCTACAAACTAACAATACACAAACATCATGCA